>JBCEWB010132114.1:9098-26881 GCA_039654565.1 Peronia peronii | reverse complement strand
TGTTTTGCAGCAGAGGCGGGTTCTTAGGCGGACCGGGCTCTTAGGCGGAGACCACTGTACTTATAATCTGCCCATGATAGCAATATTTTCTTATTCAGAGATGCATGTTCTTTCAGTTTCTACAATATTAAATAAAGTTGAGTATCAGATCACCGTCATCACATTCAGTCCCTGATTTCTCTGTTCGAGTCCAGTGACTTATGACATTCTGGCTGGCAGCAAGACATACATTCATTGTACTGCATAGTTGTGTGGACCACTTGACAAACCGTCTTCAGTATAATAATATGTCTTGTGCCCAGGGCAAATGAGTTGGAAGTTGCGCGAAGGCTTTCAAGCTTCAGCCGCATTTAACCATTTTGTGACTGAGATACCAAATTTTTGTTTTCAGGTTAAAAAAAGGTTAGATTTTCGTTTTGAGAAAAAAAAATAAAAAATATCAGAGTCGGAAAATAGTTAAAAACGGCCGTAGCTCGAAATCGCCTGGTGCGACTCATGACTCATTTGCCCAGGGCCCAAGATTTGATCATCATCATCCTTGCCTGTCACCTTTGTCAGGATGTATACCGTGAACCAAAGATCTCCACTCAGCCTGACAGCTATTTTTAGTATTTCATTCTATGCAGGATGCACAGCGGTCCCATAGCATATCATCTTTAAATCCCTGAATGCAGGTGGGAAAAAACTGGTGGCATAAGTTTATATAAATTACCTAGTAATGTTAATTCTTTGAACTTATTATCCCAATACATGTATATTGGGAAGTCCCTAAAATGTGTATACATCTTATTCTCCATATTTTGTCTATACATGTACTTCAGAAGGTATCCCTGAATGAATAACAGCAGGGTGATTTTTGTGCGTTCCTTCACTGCCACAGGAAAATGATCAATATGGGCATATAATGAGAAGTTGGTCCCTTTTTCTTTTTCACAGGATATTTCATTAAACAATGTTCATATAATATATGAAAGAAATTCTTTGCAAGAAAATAGAATCACCAATTTTTTATCATTTTTTTTTATTAAAAATTTTTTTTGGTATAAGTGAAAATATTTCCATGACACATAGCCTTCTTTAGCGAGAGAGAACAATTCAGTGATTACTACATGTATTTTATGTGCATGTGTATAGAACACTCTTGAAATAAACCTTGAATGTTGTTTACAATTCCGTAGTTTTCTTTTGTCGCTGGTGTTAGAAAATACTTGTCACTGACATTGTCATACATCTGTGGCACATTGTCAGACATCTGTGGCACGCCGTCAGACATCTGTGGAGCACCATCAGACACACCTGCCAGACATGTGGCACACGATCAGACATCTGTGACACACCATCAGATATATGTGGCACACCATCAGACATCTGTGACACATTGTCAGACATCTGTGACACACTATTAGACATCTGTGACATCCTATCAGACATCTGTGACACACTGACAGACATCTGTGGCACACTGAGCCAGTGAAGCACACTTCACTGTCTGAGTACCCTTATTTTTCTCTAGATTAGTATGTGAATATTTACCTTATATTTATCAGTATGGATAATGTTAATAGTGTGATATTTTTAATTGTTGGAGTTATCTATTCATATCTTCATAGAGTATGAATTTACATCTTAGGTATGAAATTACAAGCTCTTTAGTTCTATGAGTATGCAAGTATATTTTCCATTGCAAAGTTATGATTTTGTAAAGATCAGTAAACTCTGGATTAAGGACAGAAATGGCTTGGAAAAAATTTACAATTGTCCCATGGCCATTCCAGATGAGACGTATGTCACTGGACTAGAACCGAGGAATTGGGCTTTGAATGTGATGAGGGTGGGTCCGATATCGAATTTTTTATTGCAGAAATCGAAAGTGCATTGATTTCTGAACAAGACAGTATCGGGTTTACCCTCGATTTATAAATGTTACTTCATTAAACTCGGGTTTATGTGAGGCAGACATGTAGAGTTTTGCGTTAGACTATTCATTTAAACTAAATTTTCTCGGAATTTCAGTCATTGCTGGGAGGTCTCCCCTTGTCTCTTTAAACTGCAATATCTCTGGCTAGAATAAAGCTAACTCAAAACTTTTTTCACCACCTGAAAGGGTATGAGATAAGCTTTCACATGATACCAAAAACCCCATACGGTGAAAACTGGACATACATCATTTTGACTGGCTGCGAGACAATTATAGATGAGGAGCAGGACTTTCCACTGAGCATGCAAGGGATCTTCCAGACCAATGATTCCCAATGTTTTTGTACTTGTGATCCTTACCCAAAAGCTTGAAACCCCGTTCTATCAGTCGTTTGATTTAAATTTTATTTTCTGTGATGGAGAGGGACAAAAATAACGAAAGAATAGTTAATTCGAGAAATTTGTAGTTCTTGGTTAGCAAACTAAATAAAAAAATATGTGAAAGCATAAAAAATGTAGTTGATGAGTTGAAAGCATTTTATTCCAAGCTATTTCTAGAAAGGATACGCGACCCCCCAACCAAGCCTTTGCAACTCCCTTGGGATCACGATTCACCAGAATGAAGCGAAAGCCTATTAGTAGAGATCATAATGAACCGTTTCGCTAAAATTATACAAAATTCATCTTTAGTTTCACAATCTGACCACATGTAACTTCTACAAAGGTTGGTCTTGAGTGGTCCCTATATATCACGATTATGGTTGAATACGTTTTTTTTTTTTTTTCATTTATTCTTCTCATGAAACACTGTATTCAGCTTATAGGAAAACTGATTACTGTTGCCCATTTACCTTTCAATTCATAATTGTAAATGAATATTCATCTAACAGGAAGAGTGATTACATGTTTATGTACAAATACATTCAGCTAGTAGAAAAGCTGATATCACCCATTTTCCTTTCAATTCATTTTGCTGAGTGAACATTCAACTAATTCGCTGACAGAAAAACTGATTACTGTCACCCACTTTCCTTTCAAATCATTCCTATGAAATGAACAACATATTCAGTTTATGGGAAAACAAGTAGGTCTGTTAAGCTTTTCTTTGTAGTTCAACTTTATTCAATCAAATCACATGATCAATTGTACTTGTTCAAAAATGTGTATACATTTCTTGCAAAGAGAAAAACAACAAAACATAAGAAGAGCATGTCCAGTTTTGTATCGATAATAATGAATGTAGAAAATTAAAATTTTAAAAAAAAGTTTAAGTCTTGAAATCATGGCCTGTAAATACTAATAATATTAGTAATACATGTATAATGAATGAACGAATGTTCTTAAGTCCATATTCTGTAATACCACACTGAGGGTGCATATGTATATACATGCACACATGATTCAAACAAAAATTGATTAGCTTCAAACTTCAATGTATAACCATAGATACTATACTAAAGTGTTGAAGGAGATCACATTCAAATAATGCCATCATTCCAGAGAGAAACTAAAAACATGTCTGAAGTTAAACTATGGGGTGGGTTATTACTGAAACATTTTGGCTTCAAACTTCAATATCACACTGTAAAAATGTCCTCTGCAACTTTACTGATAAGAGATATCACATTCAAGTGAAACCAGAGAGGAGTTGAAAGGATGCAAACGCTGCAAGTATCATTACTATCAAGGGATTTATCAAGGAAAATTGGTGCAATGAGCCATTTTTTTTCTGTTAACTACATTATCTGTCTACATCTTTGCCAGGTACAAGTAGTGCAAGCATCGTAAAGAAGGAAAAAATCACTTTAGCTCTGTTATTTCAAACATGCGAAGCAAAAAAATTATGAAAAAAAAATTATCATGATGAGAAAAAAAAAATTATTATCACAAGGTGGATTTTTCAGAATTTTCTCTTACTCATGTTTCAAATTAGACAAAAAGTGATTTTTTTTCCTTCTTCACAATTCTTATATTGTACTTCTTTGTAAAGCAAAGGGAAACTAATTTGACTGACGATCAAAATGACTCATTGTGAAACTGCTCTGTGACTATGTTACAGTACTAACAGACATTACATTCAAGTTAAGCAAGAGGGAAGCTGAAAATACTTACAAGCAGTGCAAGTACCTGGTGGCTATATCGATGAAAACTATTGGTTTCAAATTTAATGTCTAATTGTAGAACATGTGACTACATTATACTATAGAAACATACTGTATATATACAGATAATGTCAGAGGGAGGCTAGAAACAAGGGGAGCATTGCAAGAATCAGATTGATTTATCACTGAGGTATATGTACCAAAGCACGGAAAGCTGGAAAGTGAAATCAAATAGAAACAAATCATGGGATGCATGAGAGAAACATTCTTCAGTAGCATAGCAATATAGCAACTGAACTACTAAGTTCTATAGTTGTTCCCACATTCAAGCCCACTATTTGAACATGTAATTTGAATGAAAAATCATTGAAGGAATTTGGGATAAAGGCCCACAGCAGTAATCTTACTATGACCTTGTAATGCAACATAAATTTGCAGCAATGTACATGCCCATCACACATGTATATAAATGATAAAATGGACTTTAATAATGGCCATTCTCCTCTATGGCAAATCTCCTTAAAGCAAATGTGACATATACAATGTTGTTATGAAAGTAACTCTCTCTGTCAATTCAAAGGGAAAATCTGCAGGAGAATAATTCCAAATTCTTTTCTTTGTTTTTCTCTTTTCAATTCTTTTGCATCCTGTAAAAAACATTCTAGCAAAATTTAATTCATAAACAAGACAAAACCACAGGCCAGATCTGTAATCAATCTGTTATTACTACAGGAATCTGAAGCAAATGACCCAAAGATGGTCAAATTAAATATTTTATTCTGACAACTACTATTTCTTACCATTTCAAGTTATAGGAAAAATCTCAAAGAACTCTTCAGGAATGTGATACTTTCACTCCTGGTTTACTGAGGTCATCACTGAGAAACTGTCCTTATAGTAAAAAAAAAAAAGAAAAAAAAAGAAAGAAAGTATAACATCAATTATTCGATCTCTAACCCCAAGAGCTAACATTTGTTTAAAAAAAAAATTGACAATGTACCATAGCTGCCGAGGGATGTTATTAAAAAAAAAAAAATGAACATTCTTTTTTTTTTTTTTATGGGGGGGGGGCGGGGTGTTCCCTAAAAACAAGTTTTCACAACATTATCACATACATACATATAACCAGCGATGTCTTGAGCAGGTTATTTTCTTAATACAAAAATACAGATAAGGATCTGTGACCAACCTTGTTGAGCCGAGAGCACTCACATCACTGAGCGCTATATTTCAAACACAGAAAGCCCACTCTCTCCATCCACTTGTCTGATCCTCCAAGACTGCCTCATCCTTATCACAGACAATAAAGAAAAATCTAACAACAGCGTGATGGATTGTACATCACATCTTTAACTTTGTGGATTTAGACTATTTTATATGACACCTGAATCCCCAAGATTAATGCTGACATATGATATGAGTTTCGTACGCTTTCCTTCTGACATTAAACGTTTTTATCTAAAAATTTCAGTTTGATCTATAATTTATATGTATTTCCTTTCAACAAATACCAAGATGTTCCTTGGGTGTTAGGAAAGGGGGTGGGGTAGTGGGCAAAGCCAGCTCCTTTGCTTCTTGTATTATAAGAAATAACATTGGCTAAGCCCTACTCCTACATTACATCGTACAAAAACAATAGACTTATGTTCTGATGACTTGAACCTGATTAGTTCACAAACACAAATGCATTGATAGGCAAATGGAAAACCACAGTCATCAAAAAATGATATTATATAATGATATATATTAACAGTAGCAAATCTATATTGGTTTATATAATATGTAACAAATAAAAAAGGTTAACTGTATACGCATGTGGAAAAACTTTCCTCACACTCCAAGATTTCTCTGCTAACACAGTTCACCTAACCACCAAGCAGACAAGTTGTAAAATCTTGAAGAAAAGCACAGCAGACAAAACTTTTGAAGAATGACAGTAAAAGATCAATGACAGAATCCTGAGGACATCAACATATATGTCTTTGCACACAATGACCTTAAAATCTTACAAAACAAGAAATACATTGTAACTGAAATGTGCATGTACAAATCCATGAAAATTACTCAAAGTTTGGCTTTTATAATACATGTCGTTTCAACACTGAATTCCATAGATAAAAATGATGGTTTCTGAGATCTGGATTGGAGAATGCATGTACAGTAAGGTTACTCCATAACTGCCTCAGCAAAAATGTGCATTTCTATTCCTTAAGTATGGCAAAGATACTATACTGATAAGACTGCACACATCCATCTTTGCATCACTAACAATGCATGCACAGCTGCGACCACTCCTAGTCTTTATGTACTCTTCTTTACGTCCCTGCTTGCATTACTGATTTTGTATTCAAGATCTGGATCATTTTGAGCTCTAACACACCTTTCTGGATCTTTTTGGCACAACGAAAAAAATGACATGCCACGGTTCTTGAATTTGTGTAATCAATGCCTGCACACCACTGCCCTCCTCTTCTTGGTTTCATGATTGCTGCCATTGTTATCTACAGTGTTGTTTATACTCCTACGCTTGGGGCGCTGCATGTTGCGGTAAACGCAAAACTGGCTTAGTGCCCGGCCTTATTGGTATAGTGTCTATGTATACTACCACTATTTCAAACATCTAAAACTTATGGAAACGAGAGGTCTTAATGACAGTAAGCTAGGAAAAGCCTTCAAGCTGACAGCTTTCTCAGAAACATTTGTAAAGTTACAATACAATCACATTTTGACACAAAAGATGACACCAAACAAAAGCAAATGCAGAAAAGTAACAAACGTCTTTGAAAACAATAGCAATAACATGCGCTGCATAAAAAAAATCTAAAAAAAAACATCACTCGGACAACCTGGCCTTATATAACAATAATCTTTGAGAACCAAGTTGACACAGGATAGTTTATCTACAAAATTATCTGTAACACACACGATGGTCATGGTTTAACTAACAGATGTCAAAACAGAACAAATGAAAGAAAAAAGAATTGACGGAATGAGAAAGAACAAAATTAACGACAGCTAGTGAAGGCCTACACTGAATGAACCAATCATCAACATAAGGAAATCATCACTCAATACTGCAACACCCAATAATACAAGTTATACTGAGTATAACATTAATACAAACTGAAAACAACAACAACAGTGACAATAACGAAAAGGCTAAATGTCCATAAAAGCTGTGCTATTTGCACAGGACAGGAGAAACATCTACCAGTTCTGCTCTGTGGCAAAAAAGCAGTACTAAGACAGCAACATGATACACGTGCATACCTCAATTTTCATGAATAAGTACGAAAATGTTTCATGCCCTATGATTCGACACAAAGTGCTTGCGACAGTGCAAAAACTTGAGGTATTTATGGAGAAAAAAAAGGACAAAAGGAAAAACTAAGGACTAACGAAGAAGTCTATGACTGCCAAAAGTCTATTTTTCCTATTAAAGTAGAAACTTTGACCTCCCTTGAGTGATAGTTCAGGCTATGACAGTGAGGATCATGAATTATGAAAGTGCATGTCGATGGCCTTGGTCTGCCGATCTATGTCATCAGAGGCTTGGCTGCTAACATCACATTCTGAACTAAAGCTCAACAAGACGTGTCTTCCAATCAAAATGCATTGAAAGCTATGCTCTACTCCTGTTTGGCATTGTCGTTACACTGAACCCCTGCCCAGTAATGACCCATAGTGTTGGAATGAGCATTTTTCTGGCTGGCTAAGTTATTTTCCTTGGTCAAGCACAAGAAGTATAAGACAAGCATAACAAAGAAAGAAAAAAATCACTTTTTCTTGTTTAAAATGTGAAGCAAACAATTGCACAAAAATTATTATGATGTGGAAAAACAACAACAACAACAACAAAACATTCTTATTATATGATAAATTTTTCAGTTTTCTGTAGCACGTTTCAAATAAGAGGAAAACATGATTTTTTTTTCCTTCTTTGAAATGCATGTCTTGCACTTGAGAAAGAAAAGTAATTTGGTTGAAAATCAAAATGGCTGATTATCTCTATGATGTGCTAACTCACAATATAAATGGAGTGCTGGCTATGCCACGTGACCACTGTTGGATTATAAATAAATTCATTCCATGTACAAAATTTTTTATTTGGCTTTCCTGCTCAGGATTTGGATTTCCCCAAAATCAGAAATGCCTCATAATGGCTTTCTGGCTCTGATCAACCAACAAAAGTCACCAACTTGAGCACACGACTCAATGGACTCATTTTGTTTCTCCGTGTGACCAGTGGTTTAGCCAGGTAGCAGCTGGAATGGGATTGCATACACTGGCGCACACTATCAACTCTCTTCAATAAACTGCTTGGAGGTTTGCGTCGTCTTTCGTCTATTCTTATTTTGAATGTTGTCACAATAACAAAGCTGCACAATTCACCGGAAACTACCCGAAATATATTAATGTGACAACTTGAAACGTTGAAAAAATGAAGTATTCACTACCACCAACATCTGTGCCCTGTGAGATGAGAGCAAATCCACTGAAGTTGAATACATTGAACACTGAAGCTGTTTGCACCATCTCAGCATTTCAGGCTGGTATATCACTCTCAACTGTCTACAACAAACTCTGCCACCTTATAGACAACAATGCTTACAAACGATACAAGTAGTACATGTACGACTACCCTACAATTCAGTTATACTATACTACAGGGTGCAACATGTAAAATTCTTTATCTCCTAAATAGCACACCTGTACACAAAATACATGGTCAACTGATCACATTAGGTTCAATGGAAAGTGATACCATCTGATAATATCCAAATAATTGGGTGATCTTCTACTACAAGCATACTCCAAGTTTCCATGCCAATTGCCGTCCTGTGATGGTTTGGTAATTTCAGTTAAAATCCAAATCAAACAATTGATAAAACAAAAATAAAGAGAAAAAAAAAAAAAACATGTTAGTCTCAACGAGAAGAATATCATCACCTAAGTTGGCAAGTCTTATAATATCTACTGCATGCAGATGTTAAAAGTAGTTCCATCATTTTTTGCTCTAACACTGCAACCCCTATTTTTCATGAGATGGGATTGTACGTCGGTCACAAAATTTTTACCTTACATCAAGTGCCTGAAGATGCACTGATCCTTACTTTGGATGGAAATGGCTGTAGAAATACTTGCAAACTGAGGTGATGATATGGCAATACTACTTCAGGTGTTAAAGGGCAATAAATGATGGTGAATCTTGGCAAAAATAATTGAAGGGTTTCAGGGCAAACTGAGATATAGCCAAAATTGCTGTTTAGAGAAAAATGACGACTTGTTGTCCAGTAGTTAGTAATTTATCATGAAGAACTAGAATTTTCTGAAGACTTTCGGGAAGTATAAGTTGCATTTGGTGAAAAGGAAACTCCTTACCATATAGTACTATCACCATTCCCAGTATTGAGGGGTAGAACTAAAAATTTTCAAAAATGGCGTTTGTCGCATTTTGCCCCGAAATCCTTCAGTTGTAACTTCAGTCATGTGATCACCCAGACCAAACAAGACATTACATTTTTAACATAAAAAAGACAAACAGATTGAAAATGCATAGGTCAAGGCAAAAAGAGTTTCAGCGATTCATCACTGATTCGATTCAGCGGGTATGGCAAATAAAGATAATATGAGTTTTGCAACAAGTATTCTTGGCTGGAGCACCTTGCACGGAGTCATGAGCTCTTATCTCTTGCTGTCATTATTTACCTTATTGATGAGCTGGTGCCAGCCTTTGGTGTCATGCTTGTCATCACACAATGCCTTGAAAACATTCTATCACACTTTATACCACACTAATGTCAGTAGGGTTTCTATAATTTCTTGCTGTAGTCAATTACCATGTTTAATAGATGTGCCAGCCTTTGATGCAATGCCTGTCATCACATAATACCTCGAAAACCTTGTACCACACTTTATAGTCAATGTGATCTATGGCAATACTAAAATCCCATACCTTAGTGAACCGTTCACTTGGACGCGATTTAATTCCTTCTTTTAACCTTTGGTTTTCTGGTAATCTATTTAATGCTAGTGAAAATCTTTGTTTGATGATACTAAATGTTTACAGTAACTTTTGGTTTCATGGAATTAGGTGCTTTTGGCAACTTCTGGGTTGATTTGACAGTACTGACAGCCTCTGGTGACCTTTGGTTTAACACTACATGTACTTAATTGAATCCTGAACATACTACTACTAAGGCAAACGAAAGTCATAATGTTTTACAGCTAGCAACAAGCTCAGTAAAACGCAGAACAAAAAAAAAAACTGAAGTCACTTTGTATCTGATCATATCACACAACAGATTACAGCTGTTACATTAAGGTCTTATTATGCCACTCAATCTCCTGTGGGTGGTTATGTTAGTAGACATAGACATTTGAATTAGATCAATAAATCAACATACAAATCGAAACAAATCACATTAAAACTTGTTTCAATGGCACTTCAATGAACATATATCCACAGAAATTCTGGTCCAAATCTTGCTCTGTGCAAAGAAAAAACACACAAAAGAAGAAAATAACAAAAAGCAAAGAAAAAAAACAGCAGTACCCCAAAAATATTTGTTCTCAAGATAAAGAAAATTGCTCACATTCGTTCACATTGCTTTTCATCAACCTATCGCACTTGTGTACAATACAAAATACTGGAATTTAAAAAAAAATCAAAGAAAGAAATATGGCTTAATAATGGTCTGTAATACTGGAAATGTTATTTAAAACCTAAGAGAGAAGAAATGAAAAGACGATCTAGAAAGCTTTCATTCTTAAATGCCTTTGTTGTCAGAAAAATTTGCTTTAGGACTGTAAGCAGCAAATAGCAGAAAGTACAAACACATTTGTCTCATGGCCAGTCAGAATGAGTTGTAAATCACTGGGCTCAGACAGAGGAATCAGGAATTGACTGTACTACAGGTGGTTTCATATCGATGTTTCTATGTTGTAGAAACTGAAAGAACATTCATCTCTGAATAAGAAAAATATTTCTCTTATGGACAGAGCCAAATGTATATCAGAATGTTTTGAGGTGAATGTACAGATTTATGTTCATTTTAGCAGATTTTTCTTCTGAGCTGAGCCGGTGCTGAGGGGTCGCTTTCTGTCTCTTTGCAACCTCTCTGGCTACTGTCAAGCTAACTCAACACTTGCTTTCAATACATGAAAATGTCTGAATGTAGGTTTTACTTGATCGTAATTACTCAATTTGATGGACAATTGACAAACTGCTCATTCTGATTGGCTGCGAGACATTTTTTCTCATTTCACATGTGCAGATTATTCAAAAAAAAAATACAACGACTTGTATAGAAAACCGAGGTATATATATAAGTTTTGTTATTAAGCACTGGCTGTGGTGTTTGTGGTGAGGGGCAGCGAATGGACAATGTAGTAGTCATGGAAGTAGGCCAGGATGGCCACGGGCTGCCCAAGGATCAACGACACCCACATGATGATGTTGCCCCACTTGCCCCGAACGTACTTGCCGGTGATGTAGGCGTTGGGCACCTAAAGAAGAAGAACATCAGATGTATAGACTATTGTCATATTCAAACGGGACCCGTTGGGGGATTTTCAGCTTTGTAAAAGGAGTGCAAACAACTATAGCAACAACAATATATAGTGTCAGTGGTCTAAAGGTTGGGCCATCAGGCTTGGGTTCAAAAGTTCCAGGTTCAAATCCAGGCTAATCCTGATATTTTGCCCTTGGGAAAGACAATTCACATAAACATTATAAAGATTTCCTGACTTAACCCAAATTAAAATGGGTCCCCGATTACAGACATGAATGTCTGATAAGGCTCTGAGTGCCTAACAGTCTTGAATACTTCCTAAAAATCTGCGAGCATATGTCAGATCTCCACTGCTTCACTAAGTCTGTTGGAGTAGTAATGGATTGTAAAACACTTAGAGTCTGTACTATATAGGGACAGGCACTACACAAATGCTCCCTATGATTATTATTAAATATGCTGACAAAAGTAATAACATTAATTCATAACACTATAGCCAAAAACAATAATGTTAATAATACAAGTAATTATAACAGCAACAACATTGGTAGGAATGGTAGTAGTAGTTGTAATAACTTTAATAATAATATTACTACTACCACTAATAGCAATATTGGCCTGATGAATCCTGTTGATAAATCAGGCAGGCTGTTCAAGTTTACTGGCTGGTTTTCCACACACAACATAGCACCTCCAACACAAGGCACTCCTTGCTATGAACTATTAACACTAAGCGAATGCAAATGATGATTCCCATGCACTTTATTTTCCATGATGTGTAAAACACCATGACTAATTTTCTGAAAGTTTCATTGTTCTAATTTTTCATTTCAGCGTGTCTCTAACACTGGCATGGTGCAATACTAAAATACATGTATCAGGGACAATTTCTATAAATAAATTATGTGCGTTTTTGTGTGAGTGTATTTTCCTCAATCGTATAGATCACCAGCCATGAGTGGAATTTCCTCATGAGAACACACACACAAAAAATTACTTTATTTTATATAGTAATCTTATTGTCTTACCTGCATTAACATGCCCATAAATGCCCAAGCCTTGAACATGCGTAGTGGAACACTCACCAGATACTGAAACAAATGCAAGTCAGATAGAATTCTATCACTGAAATAAAGTAATTTGTCTTTTCTAATCAAGTAAAATGGCTGAACGTAAATTATGGGTTGAGAGAGTTAGCTTTACTTCCAGTGTGCCACACTTCGTTTACTCTGGAACAGAGATTCTTCTGTCTCCTGTGAGTTTTGGGTGAAGTAGTGTCAGTGGCCTAGTGGTTGGGCCGTCAGACTTGGAATCTAAAGTTCCAGATTCAACTCCTCACTCGTCCCGACATTTTGTCCTTGGGAAAGACAATTAACACATATTTCCTGACACGACCCACATTTAAATGGGTACTCGACTACAGACAGTGATTGATACTGTTAGACTGATAAGGATTTGAGAGCATAATGGGCAGCTGCCTTATATGCTTTTCAGGAGGCTGAGAACATTTTTGAGAGTCTTCTTTGGGTCTATCGGGGTAATAATCGATTGTAAAGTGCTTTGAGCCTGTACAGTACAGGAATTAGCACTATATAAATGCTCTCTATTATTAATATTACTACGTTTTTCCACATATCTGTAACAAGTGTTGTTCCACAAAATGAAACAGATAGCCCTCTTTGCCATCCTCCCACCTCATGACTTACCTCATGAAAAAATGCAGACAGGAGAAAGACAATGGTAGATGCCATCAGTCGAGATATTCCTCTCTTCAACAAAGGCTTATAAACATGTCTGTGGGGAAATACAGAACATAAAATGCATGATTAGAGCTGTCACTGAGTGGAAGTGTCTCCGAATGCAAAAGATCAAGATCGCAAATAATCTATTCTGCCAAAGTCAAACTTCTATCATGCCATAATTAAAACATCTTCAAGTTACACATACACTTTCGAAACTGAAATCGCTCTTTCTATGAGTTTAACTACTTCACTGCTAACAACTATACGACATCCAAAACTTGGTCTGTCATGTGTGGGTGAATGTACGTGGTATGTTCATGGTCAGTCCACCACTGACCATCCCTTTCCCCTTTGATCCAGTGTTCAGACCATCAGCTAGCATTCTGTATCCTTTTTTTGTAGACGCCACAAGCTGATGAGCCCAAATCAGGCACATAATCTGCTCCTTTGTGTTTGTTTGTTTGTGTTGGGGTTTAACGGCTACAAATGGCTAACATTTGTGTAACAATTAGTAATACTGAATAACAATCAATGCTTTTGATTGCAAATGGGAAAGTAGATGTTGGATGCCAGTTGGCTTGCTCACAGTTGGTGAAACTGAATGCGGGTGGGGGTTAGCAGTGGAAGAGTGAGGGCCACTGACTGTATTGTTGATGCTTACTAGAGGACTGCAAAATTGATATAGCAATGAAATACTTAAACATACAGCTCAGTCACAAATAATTATTTTAAATATAAAAGATATTGGAGATGAAGTTTGCAAACATTAGGTGAAACTTTGAAATATGTGGTATAGCAAAGGGTATCATCAGGGCTTGTTTCCACCCATAGCTGAGACAATCTGTCAGCAAATGTTGGAAAAATATGATAAACCTCCCTGAGGACTGTGCATTCAACTGTACTATGGACTTACCTGGTGGCAAACCTGTGCACAGGAATATTCCAGTTCTGCCAGAACTCAGACACAGTCTCTGCATTCCTGTCAAAACACAGCACAGTACAGTTTATATGCTATCTCAGTGTTTTCACACAACTATAAGCATAGGCAATGACTCCATGATAAATGACATACACCATCTTAGCTCACTGCATTCTCTCTACAACTATATCAGCGTGTAAGACAGTCCTTCCCACTAACCCCCACATTGTACTGAGATGTCCACTAAATTTCTGGCCTTCAAGACTAGTGTACACTACATTCCTGGTACAGTATTGAAAACTTTGTGATATCAATTACCACCAAAATTTAAACCACCCCAAATTAAGAAATAAACTTACAAATTACAGACACAGAACCAAACATCATAAAAATATTGGCATATTAATCCTTAAAAGGGAGAAACCAAGGCCTTTCTAACAGGTAGGCATAGTCTTATACTGTTTCTGGACATATCTGACTGTATTTAGGAGTGGAGAAAAAATGGTAAAAAAGAAAAAAATATTTTTTTATTTTTACTACAGAAAACCAAAGACTTGGGAATTGTGCCTGACAATAGTTCCTAATCTCCCTGAACCCCATCCACTTCTACACAGATGGCAAATACACTTCAAGTAGCACTTAACAAGTAGTTAACAGTGGGCAAGACAACACTGCATTATGATATATTTAAGCCTCATATTCATTGACCAATCACAACAGCCCACTACATTTACTTCAGAAGTAATGTATCATATGTACGCTTAAATTGCTCAGGAGCTCAGGCAGAGGCCTTGTATTTATCCACCAATCACCACAGCTGATTGCATTAACTTCAGAAGTAGTAGTCAAATGTAGGCCTAAATCACTCAGGCAGAAGGGTCACGATAAAGCTCAGGGCTCAAAGGGTTAAACAGAATAGCTCACAGTCTAGTACCTTGACACAACCCTGCTGGGATAAAGCTTTAAGGAAAGTATGTCCCTGCTGACTGTTAGGCCTGAAAGAAAGCAAACAGCAATTGAGCTCCACCTACCACCAGTCCTTGTAGAACTCGCGATCTCCAAACCTCAGGAGTTCAGCAATCACATTGAGAGTGGAATGAAAGAACCAGTAGAAGAAAACTAGCCATATCAAATGGTTTGGAATCTGTGGATAAAACAGAGTGCGCGAGATAAGCTAAGACAAGACAAGATTAGGTTAGATAGGGGGGCATAAGAAGTATTAGAAAAGATAGGTTAGTACTTAACCTTCCAAGTACCATCAGAGAGAGCCAAAGAATTTCTACCAAGACCTATCATTGTATTCATATTAAAGAAACTAAAAGTTATGTCTTACACTGGTGCAATATGAGTATCACATTTATTATGAATTTGTAGACAAAATAAAATATACAAGATATGAAAAGACAAGATTAAGTAAGATAGGACACAAGAAGTATAAAAAAAAGATAGGCTTGTGTCACTGGAAAAAGCCCGTGTATTAGAATTTCACAATGACCCAATATTGTATTCATAATGAAGAAACTGCAAGTTATGCTTTAAAGAAGTTTAATATGAGTATCAATTTATTATGTTACAATACTGTATGCTAGATGAATAATAATCCAAGGTACAAAATACGATGAGAGAGTCTCAGACCACATCGGCTTTTGGATTCTTCCAAGGTTAATGTTGATATGGGCTTATTGTTTGTCATAACACATAAACATTAACACAATAATTATCCATATGACAAATCTTATCACTCATCAACAAGCACGATATGACTTCCATTCAAAATGTGAGCTATGTTTCATACTGAAAGTATATGTGCCATAATTTATCACATAAGTATCAGTATGTCTCACCGCCAGTCAGAATGAATTCTCAGTCGTTGGATTCGAACAGAGAAATCGAAGGTTGAATGTGATAATAGTGATTTGATATCGACGTTATTATATTGCAGAAACTGAGAAACGCATCTCTGAACGACAAAATATTGTTCTTATGGGCAGAGTATATGAGGCTATTAGTATTAGAGAGATGAATATTCATGAGAGATTCATGTGCTAAAATGTTCATTTTTGATGATTTTTGTCCCGATTACAGCCAATACCTGTCTCTTCAATTAGCAATATCTCTGGTCAACAGTCAAGCTCGCTCAAAATTTTTTGCAGCCTCAAAGTTTATAAACTAACATTTGCCATGACCATCATAACTCAGGTTGTTTTCAAATTGACATACAACCCATTTTGATTGGCTGTGAGACATCTATTCTGAGGTTAAGTTAAAACACTCACCGACAGCTTGAGAAGTCGTTCCAGCATCTTGAAGATTTCCATCTCGGCTAGAGGCTGCCTGGAGTTGTTGACTGCTGGCACAATCCACTGGCAAGACAGGGCAAACATCAACTAACTTTGGCCTCTTTCTACTATTTCCAAGTGCTGGACAAATGCTTTCTCTAGCTCACAATTTCTGAGCATTACTGGTTAATCACTATGACATATATTCTTTTTTTTGTATTCTGATTTTTCTGTCCTTTCTTTCTTTCCTTTTTTCTTTCTTTCATTTATTGTTTCTTTCTTTCTCTTGTTCTTTGTTTCTTTTGTTCCTTCTTGCTTTCTTTCTTTTGTTCTCTATTTCCTTTTTTCTTTCTTTTATTCTTTCTTCCTTTCTTTCACTTTTTTCTTTCTTCTTCTTCTTTTTTTTTGTTTTTTGCTCTTTCTTTCTTTCATTTCAAAGGTATCACATTTTGTAGTGAATCTTACAGATTACTTGTATGCAAAGAGATGAGGAGATAAGAAACATCAATCTTCCATTCTTTCTTCCTTTTTCAGGAACTTGACATTTGGTAATACATCCTACGGGTCAGGAGTTTGCTATTGGCAAGCAAAAAGATGAGGAGGTAAGAAAGATCAATGAGAAGAAGACCGAAAGGGAAAAACCAAAAAGTCTCACCTGTTGCATAAGAGCTACCATCAGCCAGGACAGAAACAACTGCAAAAGAAATCAAATGAAATATACACTAGCTCTTCACCACAAAGTATTGATACTTTCAATGCCTCTTGACAGCAAAGGGTCGGTACTTTCATACCTCTTGACCATGAAAGATCAGTACTTTCTTTCCCTCTTAACCACAAAGAGTCGGTACTTTCCTTACCATATAACCATACAGAATCACTACTGATGTATGAGAAAGCATAGATTAACTCCAAACCAGATCTCCCTACGAAAGAACAACTGCTTCATGTTTCAATGTATTTTAACATTAACTTGTACTTCATTTCATGATCCTGCTTTAGATCTACGACTGACCACTTTAAAAAGTCCAGAAATGAATATTTCAGAAATACAAAATTAATTTTGGCACTGTCACACCTCTTGTAGAAACAATCACTGACATGGATTCTGAGAACTGAACTCGAAGGCTAAATTTATGGCAGTTTGTGAACAAAGGCTCTTGAGTATTTCCATATTCAAACCTGCCATAACTCTTTCCACCTATCTATCTCTTGAAGGTTCACGAAATGAATATATGTGAGAAATTGATGTAATCTCCTTTATCAATGGGCCATTTTGACCCTCAGCCAAATTATTTCCCTTCTGCTGGGTA
>JBCEWB010132103.1:0-11188 GCA_039654565.1 Peronia peronii | reverse complement strand
TATCGATACTAAATTTGAAGGGTTTTAGCCGATGCAAAGTTGCTTGTCACGGCTATGAAATGAAGGCATTTTGATAATCCGCGAAATAAACAATTGTGCACTTACCTCACTTGGCAATAATGACAATTCTAGGTCTTAAAAATCAACTTTTGACCCAGAGACGCACTTCATACTTCAAGAAGAGGTCAAAGAATAAAATATCCCTAAAACTCAAAATCGACAATTTTGACCCCTAGCATCGATTTTCACTACCGACCTTAGCCTTAAGGCTATTAGAATGTATTCTGTATAAAATACTTGTAACAATTTATTTTGATTAGTTCCCCTGTAGGATTAACCCTGTAGTTGCAAGTAGTATCTGTTGTCTCAGCGGTATGCACGCCTCGCAAGTAGTATCTGTTATCTCGCAAGTAGTATCTGTTGTCTCGGTGGTATGCACGACTCACAAGTAGTATCTTTTATACCTCTCAAGTAGTATCTGTTGCCTTGGCAGTGTGCATGACTCGCAAGTGGTATCTGTTGCCTTGGCGGTATGCACAGCCTAGGATTCCAGCAGGTTAGAGCCAGGGGTTGGTCTAGTTCATTTTGATTATCAGAATGGAACAGTCCTACCACATGCTAAACTAAATAAGACAACACCTATAAAATCAATCAAAAAAGCTTAATAGTCATTTGAAACACTCAGACAACACCAACACCATCAGTAACTAATCTACATCATTTTAACCATGCAAATAGACATATTAGCAATTGTATCCATGTCGCTATATACAGTCGAGTCCACTCAAACCGAACTCTGATAAAACGAATTTCTGATAAATCTAATAAAAACGAAATTACAGATTTTTTTCCTCTTTGAGCCTATTAAATGCCTCTCCCATAAATCGAAGCCATCGCCGTGTGTTTCCTTTAAATCGAACTGGTCAGCGCTGCCATAAAGGTAAAAATCGGCTAACGCGGATACCGGTGGTCTGAAGACAAAGGGAACAGCGGCACGGATGGGATAAGAGGGGCTAGACAAAACTGTACTGTACCCGAGCGCAGCATAAGAAGGCCATGTGTTCATGAGGGGAGAGGGGTGGGGGATAAACAGCGTACAGGGCCTACGCTGCCGAGCAATCGATCGATAATTAAGCATCCTGTCGGCAGAGCCTATAGTACAGATAATGGCGTAAATGTGCTACATGTGTTGGATCTACATGTATTACGAAGTGTGTAGGTTACGTAGAATAGAGTGCTGCACCGGTGTTATGATGTTGGTTCTGGCACCGTGACGGGATAGGCCAGATTCTATATCGTGCTAATTTTTTCACTTGCAGTTGACTCATATCCTGAATCCTCACAGACTATGTGATGGCTTCCTTTAATTGTTTTCAGAGTTAAAACTTTATTTCAGGGATAAAACTTACTCAGCTGCCCTTTCTAGGACTAAAGCATTAATAATAGTCCTTTTCAGGGCTAAAACCTACTCATCAACAGTTCTTTTCACGGCTAAAACTAACACCATTCTACATGTACTTTTTTTCACAATACTTTTGCTTTCCAATTGTACAAGAGGGCTTGAATTTAAGTTAAACACAAAGTTCAGGAGCCTTAGCCAAATTTCTTTGTAAAGGGAAAGAATCCTGGAATAAAAGAAAATAGTGCCTTATTAGTCATCTGAGAATTGCACCCCCCCCCCCCCAAGTTAAAAACTGGAAGATGAACTCTCTTTAGTCAAACCCATTAGGTTGGTCCCCGCAAATTGGATTTAAGCAGACTTGACTGTAATTGGAAGGCAGTAATCGATATGTGCCAGGTCACCATTGTAGAAACGGATCGGGACCACAGAGAGAAGGTAGTGCCGAAAACTCGTCTCTTGAAAATCCTTCCCTAACCTTAAACACTAATCCTAACAAAACAAGCGTTTCAAATTCAGAATATGATGAAAATGTGGCACCCAGATCCATGATAGATAGTTGCCCATGACTAGGTGCTTACCTGGGGGTGTTCTAAAAACAGCTCTGGGTCCATATAGTAAAAAATAATCTATCTGGACCTGGGTCTGTATAGCCACTTCGAATGCCAATAATCATGGGTTTAATTATCATTTCATTCTTAACTTTCGCAGCTACAAGGCAAGATGTAATTTTCTAGACTGATCTCAACATACTGCAATCAGCACTGCCTACAGTCTACACTGTCCATAAGGTTTACACTGAGAGTATGCCTCTCTGATGCCTTACAAACATCGATCTCATAATTGATAGTCACTAACCTATCTATGGTCTGCGTCTGCGGGCTGTAAAATTTTGTGTTAAAACTAGAACTAAATGTATAGATCTAGATATAGAGTGCATAAATCCCTGTAGGTAGATCTAGATCTAGAGTGCATAAATCCCTGTAGGTAGATCTAGATCTGCAACATCCAAGCATTTCATATTCCTTCTCGATTTAACACGATCTGTTCAACTCCAAGCCTGGATATTACGGTACGGTGCTCTTGATCGAGGTTTAGATCTTGATCTAGATCTAGAACTCCAGAAACAAGGAACAAATTCTATTGTTTCCACACACTCACTAGATTCTAGATCTCGAGTCTAGATCAGATTCTGATAGACCTAGAGATCTAGATCCATAATATCAAATAAAGTGATTCGGTCCCATCTATAACGGGCTTTACCTTTTTTCATCGATGCTTGAATGCAGGTTCAACATCTTGTCCAAACATACTTAACTTTTATCCCCTGCCTTTCAATGTTTACGACTCTGTATGCTCCGTATGAAATTCCTGTCAGGAAAACAAAATGGCGACGCACAGGCATGCGCAGTCAATTACTTAATGTTATTTGAGTTAACTATTCTGTCTAAGGAAATGAGCTCATAATGTTGGTAGTAATTATTAAATTCTTAATCTTATCATGTCTAAGTTTTCGTGAATATAAATGCCCCACTTTGACAATGGTTCATTGGATCACGCAAGTTATAATTGTCATCACCACAAACGGGAAGCAATTTGATTACGTCACCGGAAGTGAGCAGAGATCTTCATTCATTATTTTATTTTGATTGGTCAATAAATAGGTTGGTTTCGTTTTCTTCTCGCCCCTGATCGAACCTGAGGGGATCATCGTTGTTCGGCTAGGCTAGTGTTGCTGTTAACCGGTGGGGCTAGATGTAGGCTACTACCTAGTTTTAGGCTTCGCTTGTCTCATGCTTATTGTCTACAACACTGAAAAAACAATTCATTGACCTTATTCTATCACAGCGCTTTGCTAACTGACAAACCCCCTTACTTCGATTACAATAAAGGGGTGTGTATCTTTTTGATTAAAATGCATTTTTTTTTTTTTTGGGGGGTCTTAAGCCTTTCAAGTCAAAGAAAGTAGGATTATCTCGGCTTTTAGAAGTTGCCAATTTTTGCTGAGCAATTTTGTGGGTAGAAATTTGAAATTTGGAAATTTTGCGGCACTCAGCCTACTCTTCCATCGATTTTGAACTGCCAAGGGTTCTTTAACGTGCGTAACATACACACGAGACCTCCGAAATATATTCGCCATTATCAGAGAAGGCTAGACGTCGGCTTCCCTACCCAGAAGAAGACGGGGGACCGTTGAGTCACTGAAAAAATGCAGGTCTTTCGATCTTCGTGTCCTTCCATCCCTCGTTGAAAGGACCCGCGAGTCGTGCAGAACCCCCAACCTCACCGACGCGAGTTGTTTTCACCCTCTGAAGCAAACGCCGAATCACATAGCCACTGCGCAGGGAAACAACAAAGCGTAGAATGTTAGTAGGCTACCAGCAGTAATTTGTGTGTGTGTGTGTGTTTTTGTTTTTTTTTTTAAACAGAGATCTAGACTACACGATTGTGTTTCTTTGAAAACTCACGAATTTGAAGGAAAGACAGTACCGACAGACTAGTTGTCACGGTTATAGAACTGCCAAAATGTTGCGCACTTCCAAGCAAAATAATTAGACCTGCATGTAGCTCTGTATTTTGAATAGGTGACTCACGATATTTCAATTATTTTACTAAAAAAAAAGCTTGGAATGTCACATATAACCACTATATAACTGGACATTTTTTAATTTTTTTTTATTAATTTATTTACTTATTTATTTTTTCTTTTGTTTTTTAATTGGCTAATGGATTTTCACGTCATATTTTAGACAACTGAAGAGCATGGCGCCATTTATCACGTTTGTCTAGTTTCCCAAGTCAAGTCTGTTGCTACAGCGTTGTAGTTTATAAAAGTAAGAGAAGAAAAAGTTATGACAACGAAGGAGAGATATATCAGTGAGGTCACAGGATCACCATGGTATGTGGTTTGGCGTCTGCTCCGTGGTGAAAACAACCTGTGTCGTGAGGTTGTGTGGGTTCGTTGTGTGGGTTCGACTCGCGGATCCTTCACATTAGGGGATGGAAGGATACAAAGATCGAAATTTGCATTTTTTTTTTTTCCCAGTGACTGAACAGTCCCCGGGTTCCTCGAGTAGGGAAGCCGAACGTCTGGCTTTCTCGGATAAGGGTGAATATATATCGGAGGTCCCGTGTGTACGTTACGTACGTTAAATAATCTTTGGCAGTTAAGAATCGATGAAGAATAGGCTCTGTCCGGGCAAAATATTTAAATTCCAAATTTCCACCACCAAAAGTTATCATCAAAAACAGGGAGCCATTTAATAGCCGAGACAATCCTACTTTCTTAGGATTGAAATGTCTGAAGAAAAAAAAACAACAAACAAACAAACAGAAAGGTCGTGGATTCTCCGTAGGAATATAACTAAATGTTTACTGTCGGTTGGAAGTACATGTTTTGATTTTGAAGATGAATATAATAATATTTCTTATCCAAACTATATCACGCTCCTTGCTAAAGCGCAAAAATGGAAAGAAAAAAAAATTAGTCAGCGTTCAAAACATGTTCGCCAGAGTGCTGCGTTCACATCTATATTTTGTAAAGTTAGTTATTCACCCCAGTTCTTCTAATACTAGGAGACTATTGTACTGTACATACAGTCTCGCTTCAGTGTCTCTCCTATGGCAAACCCTCCCGTCATCGCCAGCAGGGATTGTGTCCTCAATGCTTTGTTATGATATAAGGTACATACTGAATCCCATAAACATAAATGAGCTTTGAATGTGTCTGGGAAAGTCGCTGCGTCAGCAAGCTTGGTCGCCAATTTTTATTTTTTGTTTTGAAAAGCTCATTCTTTTCCAGAACCAGAAAGGAAATACGAAAACTTCTGCCCCTTATCTGTTTCGTAGCCTTGTGAACAGAACGGGTTTCTAGAAGATCGTCTTTCCGCAAATCGCACTTCGCAAATCGCACCCATTTTTCACTCTGGAGTAAGTGCAACTTGGAGATGGTATGCTGCAATTTGTTGGGGTTTTTTTGGGGGGAGGGGGGGGGGGCAAAGCACACTTGTTTGTCTGATACACAATTTTTACTTTCTGTACGTATACCATCGTGCATTAACGCTTCATTCCTGAAAGCAAATCAAAATCACTTTAGTTTTTCAGCGTAGGATTTTAGTTGTAATAGCACAGGTACGATTCAATGCTTGCGTTTTCATCATTCACAAACCGAGCCATGAAGAAAAATAACCGAAAAATATAGTATTTCAAATTTTAACCACACTGCAATCAATCGTAATAGGTTTGATGACAATGCCCTGACAAAAAAAAATGTTATGTCTTCGAAAGACCTCACAATATTTCGGAGGTGTTTGTGTCTGTCACATCTGTGGTGCTCAGCACTGCAATTTAAAAATAGTTATCGTCTCGTTGTCTATTACAAGCCTGTTGCAGCGGTCCTTTTTAAAGCGTTTACACATTCACATCAGAATGGCTAGAGAAAACATTGGCTTCATCGACAGACTGATGATCTGCACGGAAGAAGCACTGCGCCATTAGTTAGAAGAATAAGAATGGTCATTAGAAGAATAAGACAACAAAGACAGTGAAGGACAATAATAATATAGTGATGGACAAGACCGTGTATGGTCCGATGACTTGATCTCCATTGTATGATCATGTGAGGTGGGAGAACTTTGTTCGAATAGAGCAAGCGTTCAGACGTTCAATTAATACCAAACCCATTATTCTCAAACTCTGCTTTGGGCATCCTGACACTAGCAAATGGTGGAAAGTTGCAGCGTTACTTTCATGTGTCTTCTGTCATGACGGAATATATGCAGACCACTGTAGATAAACCACGGTCTCCGTAAGAGATTTTTCTTACAATATTATAAGTCAGACCGGTATTGCCGTACGACCCAAAGGTGTACGGCAAGTGTGCCCACATGGATGTTGGTATTTTGGATGATTAAACTGAATGCTACTCAAAGAAAACGTGTTTGGTGTTTGGAAAACGTCATTCTGCCGAGCGTATAATTCGGATCAAGCACTCTCGCAAGTTTCAATAAAATTATCGCCTTTTTAGAATAACGTCAAAAATATTGCAACTATGTAATTAGAAACACAGATTTTTATGAAACAATGTTGTGCCAAATTTCATATGGATATATTCAACAATAGCTTTCGATTATATAAATCCTTTATGGGTTTTGTTACAGATTTATAGTATAAATAGGGGTATCTTTTAAAAAATGACTTTAAAAAATACATGAATAATTATGTAATATATATCCAACTGCATTTTACCTGCCTGTTTCACATGTGTAATCAGACTGGTTCGTTCTTTGCCATAACAGAATTTCCCATATTATGCATGTAATAAATTTTATGTCTATGGAATATTGATTGTATTTGGGAAATAAAGAATTTCGATATGTACAGTGTGTGTGTGTGTGTGTGTGTGTGTCCTCGAGTGTGTCTGTTTTCTCTCTCACTCTCTCTGTATTAACATGTATCTATCAATCTATCTATCGATCGATCTGTCCATCTTTCTATGGGTCATCTTTTCATGTATCTTTATTTCTATCTATGATAATGATAGAATTTCTTATCTGATACATATTAAATTTAATAGAAATCTCAGTTTTAGCATCTATGGACTTTTTCATCGGTGAACATTTACTATCAATGATTATATATTAGGCTTCTGTCGGTGTCACCATATTTTAAAAATATACGCCTCTGATGATATTACTGATCCATGTGGCAGCGACGTACCTGGGACAGAGTTTTGCTAGGCTGATAAGACCAATTGGGGGAGTGGCAGTCTCTGCCTCACTGGCAGCATTGTTGTCTATGGAAGCACGTCTGTCACTGCAGGTTGGTGTTCTTTTTACAGCCTACTTTTCTTCGACCTGCTAGTGGATTTTCATCTCGCCTTCCTTCAACTGGTTCCGCAGCACGTTGCGTCACACATTACGGCCGGCTACTGAGTCTTCTCAGTTAGTGAGTTATTGGAATTTATGCCGATGGCCTTCATGTCTCGCTCGCAGAGATCCTTGAAGCGCAGTTGGAGGGAGGGGAGGGGGGAGGGCAATGGGTCTTTTACCGAAAGTTAGTTCGCCGTAAAGAAGATCCTTAGGAATACAACCGGCTATCCGTCGAATTTGGCCAAGCCAGTGCCGCCTCCGTGGTAAGCATACTCTGAAAATACCAAGCACGCGAGAATCTGCGCGTTTGTAACTTCGTCGCCTCATTTAATAGAGTGTGGCGGAGATGGATCTAGCACAGATGAAAATTGTTTACAATGTATTTCTGTTCCAGAATTCACTATCATACACAGAGTTGCTTATGGTACAGAACTTACACACTGCCATCTTGGTTGTGATCTTCAGCTTTAGATTTTACCAGACACAATTGGTGAGTCGGTCCAAAGTTGTTGCTGTCTTCTCTATACGTTGTTGATCTCGAGATGTTTGTTTTTTCTTTTAAGTTTCAGGTCTTTCAATCCTAAGAAAGGATGGTTATCTCAGCTTTGCTCTCGGCACTGAGAGATAAGTTGTCAATATGTGGTGGATGCAAGGTATGTGTACTGATATACCTGTACTACATCAAGGATCTAGATGTCGATGGTGGAGCTGTCAATCTTGGCCCAGCACTGATGGAGAGTCCGGCGTCTTTGCAGGCTTAGAAAATCTGCCCATGAGGCACTGAAGTTGTTCTTCTGAGTAAGAGGTTATAGCGCGTGTTCAGTATCTCGGCAAGGAGCATGTCTGTAACAAGAGCCTTCCGCATCGCGATCTTAGCTTTCACGCTGAATATCTGAATAGTTGCCCTTCGATCTGATGTGCTCGTCAACTTCGCTTGAGTTACCAAAAGCGTGTTTCAGCAGCATAGAAAAGATGCTGCTGAAGGATGTTGGTGCGAGGTTGCAGCCTTGTTTACATGGCTCTTGATGTCAAAAAATTCAGATGAGCTGCCTTCGAATCGGACAGTCGCAACAATCTGAACACACTGAAATGTCGGCCTGGAGGGGCGGGGGGAGGGGGAGGAATTTTTTTTGGGGGGGAGGGGGGGGAGAGGACATCCGACTTCTTGAAAGAATATTGAAAGCCTGTTCCTGTTGACCAGTTCGAATGCCTTGGTAAGAGTAATAAAGGCGATAGAGAGAGTGGGGGTTTGTATTGTTCTCTGCACTTCTCTTGAAGTTGGCGAAGGGGGAAAATCATGACCCCTATGGAGCCTTGTGTTCGAAAACTGCATTGAGACTCGAGATAAAGATCTGCACGATCCGCTGGCTTTTTGAAGCGTAATGCATAAGACTGACTCTGGCATATAGCTTACCTGCGATGATCAGAAGAGAAACTCTCTGTAATTATTACAGTCACTCTGGTTGCTCTTGATTTCAATCAAGGTGACAACCTTGGCATCTCTCATATCTTGAGGTACCCCGCCCTCCCCCCAGCACTTGCAAAGGACGTCATGTATGAATCTGAATCGTATTTTTGCAGCATTTGATGAGATTTAGTGGGATGGCATCTTTTCCAGGTACTTTGCCTAAGGTAAGCTGTTGATAGCGAGACGAAGTTCTTCTGAAGTTGGCTCAGCATCTAATTCCTCCATGATGGGCAGAGGGTCGACGGCGGCTAGGGTCATAGTGACAATGACGATGACATCCTCTTTAGAGTACAGTTCCGAATAGTGCCCCATTCATCTATTCGTCTCATTTGATTCCTTTTGTTTGTGATCAGTTCTTCACTGGATGACTGACTCGACGGACGGTCTTGCTCTGTATTAAAAGTGATTATAGAACCAACCAGACAAAGATGAGTCTCCATTTGTTCAGCAGACTTCCTAAAGTATGACATATTTGTGATACGGTTCTTCATGAAGCTCCAGATGCTTGACCAAGTGGTAGTAAGGACCACAAATATTTCTGTCATTTTTCTTTTTTGTTTTCTTTTTGTTTTGCTTTGGTTTGGTTAATTTCTTGAACCCCTAATTTCCCTTTGTAGTTGTAGTAAGCGTGAGTTTGTGGTTCACTGACAAAGATATCCGCGATGGTTATCTATCTAAATTCTTTCACGAGGAACAGAAACATACTTACTTACAACGTAGAAATTCTTCCTGGCGTTAGCCATGTTGCTTGAAATAGGCTGAAACTTGCCTGTCTTGTATTATTTGAAAAGACGCGGGACCGCTATGAGACAGTTGCTATAAATGAGGAAAGCGCTAGCATCATAATGCATGTCAACCGCCAGAGGTGCAGCTAACATCAATTTATTGATCGGTTCTCGATGCGACAGATGCACTAAAAAGACAGGTTTGATCAAAGAAGGTCGTAAACTTTGTTGGCAATTGCAGATTTGTGCTAAAGTGTAAATGATATTCAGTTTTATATACATTATGCATATTATTTTATATACATGTATATTTTGTACAATATGGGTGGATTTCTAAGTCTGAATTAAATTTTGTGAAAGCGAGTAACGTTGTCAGTGTTGTTGTAGCAAATGTACGTACATATATTTCCGAAAGGTGTCTGCAAATAATGAGACTCTCAATAGAGTTTTTTTTTTTCTTTTCTTTTTTCGTGAGTAGTTATTACACTTATGACATAACTTCAGAACATAGTACAGCACGGGATTTCCATTTCTTTGACAACATTATGTATTACGTGTAATTTGTGGCTGTTGTCAGCGCTAGATCAATTTGTCCATGTCATAATTTTGTCAAGAAAATGGTTCTGTACTGTATCCCTTTGATTCTAAGTCACAATGGGTACACTTATTCTATCCTGTAGAGAATAGCTAGGTGTTTTACAAGGGTTCAAAAGTGTCTTATGGTAATTAACAGACACAGCTTTGGAATCTCATTTTAAAGAATACAGTACATGTATAATTTACAGTTTTTACAATTTTACAGGAGAGCCGAAAAACTGAAAATGTTGATCAAGACAAGAAATTAAATCCGATATACACTTTACGGTACCAGACGACAATGTATCCCTTTCTCCAACTCTGCTATCGATTTCGCGAGATAACCTCCACTAGGAGGTTGAAAGACGTATAAAGAACACATCGATTTCTTATGAATCTAAGCGTTAGGTAAGCGGATATTAGTCAAACTGTATTTTTACAAAAACGTCTGGTGAACGTTCCACATTAAAAAATAAGTACATGTCATATGCTGTATTTTCGATGTAACCACTGTAAAATATTGAACAGAATATCATTTAAAATACAGCGTGTATCACTTACTGCACTTTTGAGAGGAAAATACTATCAACGAGCCTGATAACATATTAGAGCATACAATGTAGGCCTTTCAATTTCCGTTAACTGACTGTAAATTCAAGCAAAAAGACATTTTTTTCGAACGCGCGTGTTTCAAGAGTTGGCACATTCAAATTTATAATACATTTGAAAAGGTCATTCCTTTATAAGCTGTGGCAAGATCTTTGCTATGGGAATTCATGGACATACCTTGCCAGAATGATTGTTTAATCGATGCCATAAGAGACATGAGCTTATTGATATATCATTCATTTTTGCCTTGGGGTATGCTATGAGACTTAGACAGTTTGTTTCCATCTGAAGTGGAATGGACTCTTCAGTGACGTGACGCCTGTCCAGGAAATGATCCTCTATATTATTGTTTTTTTGCTCTCCTCGTAAAAGCCCACATGGGTGCCAGTTTGGGTCATTCTGGTATTTTATTGAACATATTATTGGTTCATGCTGGATTGTCAGTTACGAAAGTAACGTGGTTTCATCAAGAATGGAATGGATGTTGCCTTTCGTGTGCACAACATAAAACTTTTTAAGGGGGGAGGGGGGGGGGGGGGGG
>JBCEWB010132070.1:0-11189 GCA_039654565.1 Peronia peronii | reverse complement strand
CAACAACAACAACAACAACAACAACAACAACAACAACAACAACAACAATAACAACAACAACGACAACAACAACAGCAGCAGCAACAACAATAACAGCAACAATAACAACAACGCAACAACAGCAACAACAACAACAACAAAAACCTATCCAAAGTTGACGAGACACAGTATCCATCAAAATATTCACACTTAAATGTATAGAGACAAAACTTCACGAACAGTTTCATAACACGGCAAACCCAAGGAATATTATTGCAATTTGATTAGCAAACAGCTGGCAGCGGAAATGAATTTGTGCAACGGTGGGGGTTAGGTATAAAGTTTAACAAACGCCAATTTATTTATTTCTTGATCCATTAGTTTCATTTGATTTTATTTTCAGCAGAATCTTTTATCGCTCTTGTATTGTTTTAGACATTATTATAGTATCAATACAGACAGAATGCACCCTATTCAACAGCACAGAGGTATGATCCTTAACCCTTAAATTGTGCCTCTTTGATTAATTGATTGAGTTACATATTATCTAATTCCAATATCAATTCGATGACGGCTGGTCAATCAACCATTGTTAAAGAAAAACAGAGAAAAAAGAGAAACAAAAAACGAAATAGGGAGCGGGATAAGACAGAAAGAGAGAAAGAAAGAAAAAAGAAAAAAGACGTGAAGAAAGAACAGATTTAAAGGAGAGATAAAGAAAGAGAGAAACAAAGAATGAAAGAGGGAAGAAAGAAAAGAGAAAGGAAGGAAGAGAGAAAGAAGGAGATAACTAGAATAGGAAGTACAGAACTGCATTAAGAAACGAGTCATCCTTGTGTCTGACAAGGACATGTAATTGGTGAGAATTTATCCTCTTTCTGGGAACAATAACAATGTCACAACAGGATTGTTGTCTCCAGAACTCTCGACCTAATGCTCGGGATCTCACGACAGGAAGCCAGTGTAGCTCTTGTGTCCGGGGAGATTTAGCTTCGTTTAATCACGGAAATGGATAGCAAGTCCTCACTGAGAAATATCCGCTCTTCTGGATTAGAGATCACATCTACGCCATTACTGTTCATTAGTTCTATGGTAATGGGGTTCTGGTCGTGTTAGAGAAAACACGTTTCTGTCCCTGGTGTTTTCTTCTTCTTGTTTTTCTACATGTTTCTCGACATGTTTTTCTTCTACTCCTTTTCTTCTTTCTCCTTTTGGTTTTCTTTCATCTTTTTTTCTTTTTCTTCTTTCTCTTCTCCTTCCTTTTCTTCTTTCTTTGTCTTACTCCTCTTCAGCTTTGTCTTTATCTGTTAATTCTTTTTGTTCTATTTCTTTTACCTTTTCCTCTTCTTGTTCGTTCTTTTTCATTTGCTTTTACCTCTTCTTTTCTTTCCTTCTTCATCTTCTCAGTTTTTTCTTCTTATACTCTTTTTTTCCTCATCATTTATTATTCTTCGTCATCTTCTATCGCTTCTTCTTCTTTTTCTTTTCTTCTTTTTCCTTCTCCCTTCTCTCTTACCATTACAATGATATATGTTATGGTTATTATCGTTGCCGCCATCGTTACAGTGGTTATTCCTCTTATTACTACTACTTCTACTATGTGACCTTTTTCAGTGCGCTTATATGCCCGTTTCGTCCACTTGTCTTTATGTTATTCGATCAAATATTAGATTACTAATCTACATCATGATCTATCAGCACCTTCTAGATATTATATCAACGCTCATAATCTTTATCAGTACTAGCAATAATATTATTAATGCCATGTTTATCATGATGTAATTATTACTATAAGCATGGGTTATCACCATGTTCGTTTTGATCTGGATATTATAAAAAAATATCAATGATCATTTGAAATCTGACTATCACATCGGAGCCGGATTGTTATCAATATTACAGCATAAAACTAGTATCACATATAAGCATACTTGTAATCACCTCGCCAAATAATGATAAAGCTTTGTCATACATTCTTCAACCATCAGCAGAAGAATCATTGCACTGTTTAATCAATGTTCAAAATTTGTTCTCATTCCCATTTAACCCTCGGATCTGTAGCTCCGATCCTCCAGGGAGCTCTGGGCTAGAATAAATCTCTTGTTATTCATCGCATTACGATCCGACCCTCCACAGAGATCACACTGTGGTAGCTTCCAACATCTTCACACATCAAATATTCTTCCTGGTCAAACTGTCAACATTCAATCCAATTCTGTCAAATCAAACCAGCAGGGGGAGAATGCCGTCCCTGGTTCCCATGAATATCCTTACACACGAATAAGGAATCATAGCTATGATCATCTATTTTGATGAAGATTCTAATAAGAGCTCGGATGCTGCTGCTGCTACCGATGACGATGATAATGATAAGGAGGAAGAGGAAGATGAGGCGGTCAATGATTGAATACAAATTCGAAAATTAGTCTTTTTGTACTGATTTCATATTTTTTCGTAACTGCTTTTTATTTGTTTCTTGATTCATTAAGTTAGCCGTGTACTGATAGTCTTTTTCTTCACACTAAAGATAATATTCATGCACTCTTGATGATGATGAGCTGGACAAGGAGGAGAAAGCTGATGATGATAATGTTGATAATTGCCAGAATTTCTTCACGTCACGATGTCAACCCTCAATTCCTTTGTATTAATGGACCTAGCACTGCTAAGATCGCCCTTGGCTTCCGGGGGATATTTTCAAGAGAGTTCTATTTCCTTAAAAACTACATCTTCCCATTCACAGAGGCCCAAAGATAACACTGTTATCAAGAGGACGAGAAAATGCTGAAGAACAGGCAGAATACGGGGAAACGAATCGAACGCAGATAACCAATGGACAAGAGAGGAAAAGAGGACGAAGAAATGGAGACGAACAAGAAAAAGGAGAAAAATTAGAGGAAGAAAAAATAATGAGAAGAAAACGATAAACAAAGAAGAAAAAGAAGACGACAAAAGTGATAAAGACGAAAGAGGAGGAAGATGAAAAGATGAAGATGATGATAGGGTGAAGAAGAGGAAAATAAAGAACAGCAACAACAACAACAACAAATAAAATAAAATTTTAAAAAAATAACCATAACAAGGACAAAGAACAAGAATGACCGAGATTATATCCTGATGTGCAGCATGAAATATCTTCATATGAAGAAGCTTAGCTATTCAACAGCGACCGGCAGCATAAGATGCTCTGCTATATGCCATGAAGTGGATGACAATCATTTTCTGCACCCCCACTAAGCAACCGCCGTATATAGTATCTTTGGTCTGTTTAAGTGCCAACTGACAACTTTTTACTTTAAACCATGAACCTACACAATCGCAGCAGAGTTAGAGAATTCAGACGTTAGAGAAAAAAAATGCTTGGGCTACATTGTGGACAGCATAACAAACGAGGATATGTGATCTTTCGACAAGAGGAGAGAACAGGAAGCCGAAGTGGTAGGAATACATACCGAGATCTAGCGGCCCTGGAACGGCCATATGCCAAGGAACCGCCGAGGGTGGAGAACGAGAGGAAGGCAGGAACAACGCTCGATGGATACCATAGCAGACAAATTCTCGGAGACCCAGTCCCTAGTACATAACCGTAAGGAACGGAGACTATTCTTGGTGTACAGACCATTGAAGGGAGGACAAGGCATCTTATTAATGATTGAAGCATTTTCTGTCTCCACTGGATTCCCCTCTACAAAAGTCCTCAAAATCATCTCTATGTCACTTACAAGGTTATTAAACTCACATTCAACTTTTTCAACATAATATTATTACACAGTATTCCCTCCTTTATCACAGGTCCGCTTTTCGAGGCTTCACTGTATCGCGTTATATTTGTTCTTTTCTTTTTTTTTTTTGTTTACATGTACATGTATATGTATTTCTGTATAGAGGGGTGCGCTGTTATAAACAAAATGGTGAGTACCCCATTATAGAATTAAACATTATTTACATATGATTGATTTAACATTTTCTCACTGTAACAAAGATACGGTAAGTTTGTGTGTAACACTAGAGAGGGTTGATAACACTATGGGCGAGGTTTATAAAGGTTTAAACTGTTTGTAAATAACAAAATAGATGTAGCATCCTTACTTCGCGGGTTTTCACTTATCGCGGACAGTCCTGGAACCTAACACCCGCCATAAACGAGGGAATTCTGTACTCAAAAACTCAAAATTATTCTGTTACTGAGTGTCTAATGTCTTATAAATTGTTTATATTGAAAGGAACGTTCGCCTTTCCATATTTTATCATCGCTCAATTTTCTTCCTTTTTTCATAGTTGTTGTTTGTTGTCTTCAGGTTTTAGTTTCGCATGTACCGAACTTACAATGGCCATAGCCAGCACTTTTGTAGAACATTATTTGATATTCTTGTGTATATGTGTGTGTGTACTTGTTTTTTTCCTCCTGCTTTGGAGACAGTCCAAATTTTGTCTTTTCTAAAAGCCATCCTTCCTCGCCATCTTTTTCTCGTGGTCGTAACATTGTCAGACAGGACTGGTGTGTCCTTTTAGTACAAGCTCTCCTCACAACCAAATCCACATCTTTCTTTAAATCACGGTTAGCTTCCTCTCCTTCTCCCCCTCCCCCATCCCCCACACACGCGCCTCTCCCATCTTTCGGTCACCTCGGTCCTATTTTTCCACTCCCCCCCCCCCTCCGTCCTCCTCTTTATGGGCACTTTTATTGAAACCTCAGAGGTCACGTTACAGACAACTCGCATGTGATTCAGACTGAGCCCAACAAATCCAATTCTGAGGCCAAACTGGTTGAACTGTGTGTGTGTGTGCTGTGTGTGTGTGTGTGTGAATTCCTCAATTTTGAATGATTCTCTTTTTTTCTCTATTCTTGGGGTCAGCCCTAAGTCAGTCACAAATGCACAACAGTTATGTTACCAAAAACCCAGATTGTTAGTTGCCTCAAATACAATGTCCACGAAAAAAACAACAAAAAAGTCCTTTCAACTCTCTTTCTCCCCAGTTCTATCATGTATTTCATGGAAATCTGCAACAAATCTCTCTCCCCTTTCTCCCACCGTTCGCCCCCTCCAACCTTTGACCTTTCACCCCTACCTCCTCACTATATACTTTTACAGAACTTGAAAGCTGTTAAAGGAAACATACAACATGCGTGCGTACTCGGCCGGAGCCAAAAATGAATTTTCCCCAGCCACAAACTGAATCTCATTTCTTCTTCTACTTCTTCTGGAATTTTGAAATATTTTGGCATTTTGAAATATCCCCCAGGTACTCTTTCTATCTCGGCTTCTATTGAAGCGCTCACATATTGTTCTGCCAGTAACCAAGTCGGACAAAGTCCTTGAATTATCCAGCCAGAGAGTGACAGCTCCACCAGCTTTGTGATTTCACCTTAGTGTCCTTGGCTTTCCCCTCCTTTATCTTCTCTGGACATCCCTATTCCAGCCGCCTCGAACCCATCCTCGTTTTCCCATCGACCTTCTAATCTGAGTTGACACTTCTCTTTGACAACATCAATGCTCTCTTTCGAAATAGTTTAACCCTTTCTAATCAGAGCACAGACATAGTCTACCTACCTAATTATAGCGATCACCCATTTCGTATTAAAGGAGAAAAGACCAAAAAAGAATACTAATAATAATAATAAAAAATAATGAAAAACAACAACAACAGCAACAACAACAACAACAACGAAAACGTATTTATGTCCAAATGATGGCATAGCAGTGAATCAAAATAGAACAAATCTTCTTTATTTAAGATCACCAGTGTAAAAACTCACGCGAGCTAGCCCTTAAGAGCTTGGTATTTAAAAGTTTAGCCCTTTTAAATATCTCTCACCTTTCATACGCTGTCCAACTCCTCCCTTCTTTATCCCCTTCCTCGTCCATTTAAGATGACAAGTATAGAGACTCACGTGTTACATCCTAAGAGCTTTGGCCTTCAAAAGTTTAACCCTAGAAATGCCAAGAGGTTAATCTGCCTAAAGACCTGCTTGTTGTACTTTGTTCTCTTCTGAGTTTTTTATACACACAATCCCATCTCGATTCAGCTTGAGTAAATCCGATTCTGAGCTTAAACTGTTTACGTTCAAATGTACGTGTGTGTGAAAAAGATGCATTTTGTAACAAAGTATTCATCTTACTTTGTTACTCAGCCTCAAATGTCATTTGGCAAACATAAATAAATAAATGTACATGTAGACTATGTGGTACATCCGCTGATGGTCTTCTTACAGTTTAAGGGTTTAATGAATCGAACAAAACCTTTGTCTCTTGTGCAAAACAGGATTCCTTTCTCTTTCCGTTCTTCTTCTTTTTTTTTTAACTCTTCCCCCCCCCCCATCCCCCCTCCCCACACATATACTCACCACTCCCTTCCCCAGTCCGTCCAGGCATTGGATTATTATTATTATATTATTATATTATTTTTTATTATTTTTTTTTGTAACTGAGCTAAGCCAGAGATCTGACATGATGTCACTCATTCTACGAGATAACCGCCTCCAGGGAGTTGAAAGACTCATACCCTCGCTCTGTCTAACACCTCCTGGCCAACCTGCCACGAGCCCAATTCTCCTCCATGTCTGGCTTCCCGAGATTTTCCCTCACTATTGAATTAATCATTTGTTTGTTTGCTGGGCCTCACTGTCTCACATCAGCAGCTCGTGATGTCGTCACTCGCTCTGTCTGTCCGACACCTCTGGGTCTAATGGTGATCGTTTTCTCTTTACGTCAATCCTACGTGTCCCATCCCCCATATCCCATCCACCATCCCCCATATCCCATCCCACCCTATCACAACAAAAATTTCTTTAGTGTTGAGCTATTTATAAGAAATGCTATAATAAATCGTATTATTTAATTACTCACCTTTGTTTTTTTGCATGAGCCGAAAGTTTGGCACAAGCTTTTTTCTCTATCTCCTTTGAATTGAATTAGTTATAAAGAGAATGGAAGATCGTTGTGTCCAGCCCTATTACTTCCCTTTGCCAGATTAAAGAGGTGCTGAAGATGCAATGTAGGGAAGACAAGAAAAATCACTTTTGAGCCCTTTGTTTGAAACATACAGCATGACAAATTCCATTTAAAAAAAAAAAAATTATGGTATTAAGAGAATGTTTTCTTCTTATTATTATGATTTTATTAATTTTTTTTAACAATCAGTTATTCGAATGGCATGAAGTAAAGAGGATTTTTTTTTTGTTCATCTTTAGACTTACTTGCTGAACACGTTTTCTATCTGACAAAGGGAAGTTATTGGGCTGGTCAAAACGGTCGCCCCTGATCAAATCAACTGAAGTGAGGCGAACAAAATGCTTTCCCTCCCGCATCCTTTATTTTGGCTGAAGGTTTCACAGGATGATGTTTCTTTCTTTCTCTGTTTTCCACAAGATATCACCTGTTCTGGCCGACACCTGCATTTGGCTACATTTCTTTAACATTCAATCAATTATAAAGGCAATTGCAATGAGTTGACCTAAACCTTTTTTCTGGCATCCATTAGCTATTGCCTCATTCTTTATTTCCCTATGAACTGAAGGCCTCACACAAGATATCACTTTCTTTTGGCTGACACCTGCACTTTCCTACACATCCTTGTATTGAATTAATTATACGACGTGAATATATCCAACACCATCGCTTTCTCTAGCCTCCATTTCCTCATCCTTTATTTCCACGTGAACTGCAGGTCTCACAGGATGATGTGTCTTTCTCTGTCTGACTGACACCCCATAGCCAGAACACGGAAAAAAACTGCCAGTTCAAATGCATAATAAATAATTAACTAACGATACATGTATAAATAAATCAATAAGTACATAATACATAAACAAGATAAAAACAGCCCATATAAATGATTAAGTAAATAAGTTTATTCATGATAAATAATAGATAGAAGAATAAATAAATAAATAAACAATAAATAATTAAATAGAGCTTGAGTGAACAAGCCGATTCCAACAAATAACAATGCATTATTAACAATATTGTGTCATACATTCAAACCAAGAACAAATTCTTAAAACACACATACATATACGAACACTAGAACTTGATCTCTTATGACTTTTCAGACTAACAAACACAGGGGCCCTTCCCAAAAATGCAGTCTTGCATTGCAATTCTTCTCTTCCAACCATTATAATACCTTTACTTTAAACAAACAAACAAATAAACAAAAGAATGAAAATACCAAATACAAAAATAAATTTAGGTTTTGAATTTGTTTGGCTTCTTTCTTTTTCAAGAGGAGCCACTCCATTCAAAGAAAGGAGACAACAGAAATTCACTTATAATGTATTTGTAGCCTTTCCAGTCAGGGACAGCAGCAGTGTCTCTTATCGCTTGAGTCGTCAGTGCCTTTTCAGCCAGTTATACCAGTAACTCATTTTTTTAAGAGTACAATACTTATAAAAATGATAATAAGTATAAACATGATCATCATCATAAAGAGACAACAACAACAACAACAACAACAGCAAAACAACAATAACAGTAACAACAATAACAACAGCAACACCAACAACAGCAGCAGCAGCAGCAACAACAACAACAACAACAGCAACAATAACAACAGCAGCAACAGCAACAACAACAGCAACAACAACATACAAATGGCATGCATCTGAACATCACAACAAAAGCAGTTCCTAACTAAACAGTCGAACAAAACAAAAAACAGTCAAACAAACAAGCTACGAGGACAACAACAACAACGATGGAAAGAAAAAAGTGTCGCTTCAAGAACTTTTTCTGAGTGACCAAGAAAAATAACTCAGTTTCATTACGGAGCCTGCCGTTGGCTCCATCATCTCAGTTTTCTCCCCTTAATATATATCTCCCTTCTCTCTCTCTCTCTCTCTCTCTCTCTCTTTCTCTCTTATCCTGGAATCTCACAGCTGATTTAATCAAGAGTTCTACATTAAACCAACGACCACAGTATGAAAAAAAAAAAATAATCAAGGGGAAGTAACCCGACAAGATGCAAGTTAGTGGTTGTCTACCCTTGCTTTAACTTAAATCTGGATAAGACAAGACAGCTTGTTAGCGAAGAGAACGAAAGTGTGGACCATAGACATAACAATAGAACTACATTAATACTATGTCTATGGTGTGGACTCAATTCACATCGGACATTCAGAAAGGAGCACAACAATGAGCTGATATGATCTGTGTGTGGCAAACACAGTTAGATATGGCAAGGAATAATTAATTCTGCTTTGGAACTCGTCAACACTCTGTTGAGAAAGACAACAGCGGAAAACAAGAAATTTTAAAGTTTAAATTTTAAAATCGTTTATACCTATTGCTTGGGTTATGTCTTGCGCCAGTGCAAACGAGTCGAAAGTCGCGCCGGGAAATTACGATTAAGTATTTTCCGACTCGGATATCAACAGTTTTCTTTTTTTTTTTTTTCACTAAACGAAAATTTAACCTTTTTTAACCTTAAAAAAAAAGAAAAATTTTATATCTGAGTTGGAAAATAGCTAAAAATGTAATCACCCCGAGCAACTTCCGACTCATTTGCCCTTTGCGCAAGACATAATATGCACTCACAACTTTTTAAAAATTATTACATATTATTTTTTTATCTGTATATATATATATATATATATATATAAAGGAATAATATAATTAAGTGTTTCATATATATATATATATATATATATAATGAAACATTTAATTATATTATTCCTTTATTTTCTAAGTCGAATGGTAATGATTAAATCATAAGCTAAGCCTAGAAGCTGTTATTAATATAGAAGAATAACCATAGCTCAATTTTGTTGTTTTGCATAATTATATGACAAGATTGTTCGCATTAATTTCCAGCATTTGGAATAGAATACTTTATTTCTTTGATTATTTGGAAAGGGCCTGGTATCATCTCTGATTCCAAGCGTCCAAAGATAAAAAATTGTGAATGAACAGGGAAAACCAGATTGCATTTGGAAAATAGTGAGGAAGACACACGGGGGAAAAAATGAACTGTTTTTTGCGTGTGCAGACACTATTTGCAAATTTCAATTAGAAGCAGAAACATTTTAATTCCATTTCCATGTCCTTCCTTTGTGTTTCTCCTTTTATCATTCTTTCTCCCTTTAATTTTCTGTCTCATTCTTCTTTTTTTCTTTCGTCCACGTTAACTGTTTTCCTCGCGTGTTCCACTCTGTCATTCTTTTGTCTGTATTTTTTTCTCTCTTCCTACATTTTTCATTTCGCCCTTTCTGTTACATGTTCCGTTTCTTTTCCTGTGTCTTCATTTCTTTACCTTTCCGTTTCTTTCTTTTTTTATCCTTCTTCTCCGTTCTTACTGGTCCCACTTTTTTCCCGCTCTCTTTCCTTCTTTTTCAGCTTCCCGAGACAAATGAAACCGGGCCGTAATTTCATTGGGTTCTGAAATCTCATTCACGCAATCTCTCAATGGTGCACGCTTTAACCCTAACAATGTCAGGAGATCATCTGCTGAAAAACACACGCATTATACTTGTTTTTGGAATTTCTTTACAAAATGGTATACAGTATAATACAATAACTTAATTTGAAAGTATAGGATTAGTCAAAGAGAATGAACAAATTTCATTACGCAATATTATTTTAATGAGGAAAAGTAATAGAAGTCACAAGTGTTCTATTCACAATCAACGTTTATTTCCTGTTTTACAAATGTTCAGTGTGGCCACTACCTGCAACAGGGGCAACATCAATGCGATAAGAGAATTCCCCCCCCCCCCCCCACCCACGATGCGTATCAGCATATCACGATCCATTGAATTGATCGGTGCCGTTCCTGCGAAACTCATGATCGTCCCGGACTTTTTCCTTTACATAGACACCCATTCTCTTGAAACTGTTGGAACCGCCGCCGAATGTTCTTAGGAGAGGTCGGACTAATGTCAAATCGTCTTCGAAAAGTACGCGGCACTGTGACAATTGAGTTTGTTTCTGCGAACTCGAGAACGCACAGCGCCTTTTGCTGAGGACTCGCCATTCCGTGGGTAAACAAACAACTGAACGTTGCCGGAAGAACGACACGACTACAGCGTGCGTGTGGCAGCTTTTGAAAACTGAGAAAACTCCTCTTTCAAATGGTCACTGACTCTTTCCATGACGATGCCTGAGAATTGACGCAATACGTCTTGAAAATGTGTCATGTTTGTTTTTCTTAAACCTTTCAATCCAAAGAAAGTAGGATTATCTCGGCTTTTAGAAGTTGCCAATTTTTGCTGA
>JBCEWB010132059.1:0-11189 GCA_039654565.1 Peronia peronii | reverse complement strand
CCCCCCCCCCCCCCCCCCCCCCCCCGGGTTTCTCCTGGAATTCTTGACATGTGCAGTGGACGGTTTCTTGAATGTAAAAATCGACTGTTGTCATAACATTTCACACGAATGCAAAACAAAACAATACCAAAAAAAAAAGGTCAACGGGAGATTTTCTTTGTGAGAAGGTTAATATTTTAGGGCCAAATTTTCCCAAAACCAGTGATTTTCTTACATACATGTATTTATTTTAAAACTTTGTGGGAAAATAACTAAGCAAATTATGAAAATATGTTCTTTGCATTTTTAGTTATTGAATTGAAAAATGTGTATGCAAAATTTCAAGGAAATCGGCTGAAAATGTGGAATCCTATTTGTCATAAAATTACGCAATATCGGATAGCAAAATTCAAGATGGCGGCCGCTGCCTTGCAAACATGAGTAATTTCAACTTCTGTTCTATTATTTTTCTCTAATCTGACCATGGTAAATTCGATGATATTGGTTAAAATCAGCTCTGCCAAGTAGCCTCCAAAATTATTTCCAGGACCAGTTCTCCCCCCCCCCCCCAAACTAACTCCCACCCACTCCTCTTTCCCTCCACCACTTCCCGCTCCCTTAATTAGATGTATTCTGAACAATAGATCGTGTCAATAATTCGCGGCTTTCTGGATTTTGTTTTTACTAAAATAAGTAAATACGTCTATACATATGTATAAATATGAGATGCGACATGATGAAATCAGGTGCCCATCAAACTGAGGCGACCGGAGAAATCACGTACGTGTTTTTCAACGGTAACTGAATTTTAAACACATTTTTATTTCCTCACAAAACTCTTTTATATCACTCTAAAAATGCATTTCAGAGTTAAATTTGCTGAATTAGATTGAGAAAAAGCCCAAAAATTGTAAATCAGTGGCCTAATAAGGAATAACAAAAGTGATCAGCCAGTTCTCACTAAATTCAGCTGCAGCAACAGGTCACCCCTATTGTCTTTAATTGTCAACATGTCGACTTCTACTTAAGGTAAAAAAAAAAAAAAAAAGAAAAGAAAAGAAAAATTCACCCACAGAAAGGGAAATGAATAATCTTCACAGTAATACCAAAAACTCCGCATGCTCAAAATTTGACGAGAGTCTGATTTCATCGTGTCGTAATTTCATCGTTTACTGTAAACTTTACATTACTTTCATCAACTCTATACTATATCAAAGGCCATGGCTATTCTTAACCACAACAGAATAAATAATTATTCAAACATGATGATTTACGACTTTGAGAAAAACACATTACGAACTTTTTTTTTAAAAAAACATATGCATAAAGTGACACACAAAAATTTCGCAAAAATTGATGCACCAGAAGTCGAAGAAATTATCGTCCAAAGTGTGCCAATTCAAAGTTTACATGCTGCAACTTTCAGGATACAGGTCTTCAAATCTTTTTTAAACAAAAAATATATACATATAATAAGCTTTAAAAAACATGTATATCATTTTCGCAATCAGCAATTCAAATTAAGTTCGGGGAAGGGGGCGTTAAATCAGAGGGAATCACAGAATGATTAAAGTTTTTTGGTTTTTTTTTTGACGAAGTTTGTTAACAAATTTAATTATTACATTTGTACTGCACGTTCGAAGAGACGATAGTTATGACACTCACAAGATATTTATGTATGATTTCTTATTCTGCCAGATTCAAAGATTCAGTCGAGCTCAGATTGGCCCATAGACTGTCTCAACCACGAGATAGACCTGGTCTTCATTTCCGACTCCCAAGCCAGACGGCTTAATTACGAAAAACAAACGAAGTTTTTCTCTGAGCTCATCGATGTGTTTTCTCCACCCACTGAGGCCAACTTGACCCGCGTGAGAGTCGCCTTCGTGACGTCCACCATGAACAAGACAACACGTTCACCAGCCTTTGACGTCAGAATTGAGCTCGGATCTATCGAGAACAAGACAAAGTTGAAAGAAGCCATAGAGACTGACATCCTTGACAGAGTTGATCAGACGTCCATGTTGCATGCTATCCAGAAGGTCATTTTCACTATCTTCAATAAGTCAATGAATGGTGTTCATGATAATGCAGTGCAGGCCATTGTCATGGTCCGGGATCAAATTCTGCGAGATCAGACTGACCTAGCAGACATTCGCCGACTTTTGCTTCAATTCAACGTGAAATTCTACCTTGTTGTGATGTCCTCGGAAGTTAATAATGAGTTTACAGATTTAATTCCATTCCAAAACCGTGTTTTTCTCAAAGATTTACGGAGCCTTCAGGAGATGCAACACATTCCTTTATCAATTTGCAGACTATGTGCTTTGGGGTGGTTTAAAACAGAGACTACAAACGATCTAGATGCCAGGCATTTATCTTGCTACAAATTCTTAACTGACAGATCAATAACCAATTGGCTGGACGCTAACGCGAACTGCAAGGAACACTCTGCAGAGCTGGCATCCATAGAAACCAGAGCTCAGCTGAATCTTCTGAGAAATCATCTGTCTACTAAGATCCTAGCTAGCACAGATATGAGCCCTCAGAGTAATTCTTCTTTCCAGATATTCATTGGTCTCAAACGACGAGATTCCCATCTTGGCCAGAGATTTCGCTGGTTATCTAAAATGCCTCTAACCTATACTCACTGGGCAAAGGATCAGCCCAAGGGCGGTGGATCCATCGCCTGTGCCGTATGGTCCTTTACCAAAATTAGTCACCCACAGGCCGGTAAAAATGGGTCTATTGCAGAAGGCTATAGTTCATACCTAGAGGACGAATGGATAGCTGTCGGCTGTGGATTTTTGCACTCAAGATTTTCACTGTGCAAATCTCTTACCACATTCTGGCAACCCTCTAGCCAGAGATCCATAAAGTTGCCTAAGCCAAGAGCGGAGAGCGTCAGAGGTGCCTTCATCAGGGGAGAGCTCGCACATTTGCAGGGATCTACCTCAGTCTACTCAATGTCTGCCCTTCTGTCAGGCAATGGACATCCACTTTCGCAGTCGTTTGCTATCGTAGGCGATAAAAGAGCCGAAACCGTACCACTGGATTCCGTCATTGTATTCTGGTGTGACAACTTGACCTCCATTCCATACAATCTGGTCTGTGATGACATTCCCCATTGCCCTGAAAACCAGGATGAAAGGGACTGCTTTGATCTGGAATGTGATGACGGGTTTGAATGCAACAACCACCAGTGTCTGCCTCCTGAAGTTTTCTGTGACTTGTACCAGGACTGTGCAGACGGTTCAGATGAACTAGACTGCGTCACGTGTCCGCATGGCCGTTGTCCTAATGGTCGTTGCCTACCTAGGCACTGGTTGATGGATGGAGAAACCGACTGTAGTGTTTGCTCACTGGATAATACTAACAACGTCACATTTGAATACAATTACATGCTCACTCATGGATTTGCCCAGTGTTTGTTTACCTGTAACCGGACAGATTGTGTCTATCCCCACATGTTGAACGACGGTGTTGTTGATTGCATAGGCCCCGAAGGACCGATAGATGAAACCATTGGCGCATTGAAGTTCACTCACTGTTACTCTGCAAAAGATGATCGAGTGATCAACTATACGAACTGGGGCCCTAGATGCATATATATTAAAGACAGGTATGGCGAAACTTTGGGCTGTCGAGACATGAGTCACTTAGAAAACTGTGACAATTTTGTATGCCCAGAAGGTTATTTCAAATGTCCTGATTCTTTCTGTATCCCAGTACACTATTTGAAAAATTCCGAGTATGACTGTGCACAAGGCGAGGACGAGGACGAGATGACGCTCCAGTGCGACGACTATTTCAAATGTTCATCCAGTGACATCTGTCTTCATCCGGATCGCGTCTGTGACACCGAGGTCCACTGTCCCCAAGGCGATGACGAGATCAACTGCAACATGTCTTGTAGAGATGGGTTTCTCTGTATCGGCAGTACCGTAACCGTCAAGGATTATGACAAAATTGTCCCTCTAACAGACATCAGTTTCATTGACTCCAGGACAAAATATTTGGATCTGTCTGGAGTCAACGTCTCTCAGTTGTTCCAAGCATTTCCAAGACCGCATTTACCTCATGTGATCGATGTGAATCTCGCTGACTGCAGCTTAGTCTCCGTACCGGGATTGTTAGCAGGAAAAGCCTACTTCAGACCGGTTCACTCTGTACAGAGGTTCGATTTAAGTTACAATCTCCTGACAGAGATCGGAGACTCAAGCGTTATCCGATCCATGCGAAACTTGCGGGTATTGAACGTTAGCCATAACAAATATCTTAAATCCATTCACAGCGACAGTTTCAACATTGTCGTATTAGATTCCAGAATTCGTATTTTGGATTTATCCTACACTGGCTTGACATATATTGGGTCAGAAGTTTTCATTTATTTAAAGAATCTGCAAGTTCTCAGTCTCAGAGGCACCCGCATAACTAATTTTTCTCCTGACCTATTTCCTTCAGGCTATAAATTAAATACTCTAGATCTCCGAGGACTGATCTTTGCCCAGTTGTATCCTGGTATGTTAAAGAATGTAACAATAGGGCATCGCCTCTTTACGGATTCTTTTAAAATCTGCTGCCCTCAGATTCACAACACGGAGATGAACTCCAGTGTCTGTGTTACTGCCAAAGACCCATTCTCATCCTGTTCAGATCTGATGAGTGACACTGTTTTTCTCGTATTCGTATGGCTTAATGGTTTTGTCGCAGTAGTTGGCAATGTGACAGTGATCATATATCGAATGTTCATTGACAGGACTTTCTTCAGAATGGCTTATGGACACTTCGTCATGCATCTGGGCTTTGCTGATCTACTCATGGGCAGTTATCTTCTCATAATCGGGTCTGCAGACGTTTTCTACAGAGGTACATATATCTGGATTGAGTATGTGTGGCGGAACAGCGCAGTCTGTGCAGCAGCGGGCTTTATTTCCACACTGTCTAGCGAGACGTCTACTCTCTTCATCGCCCTGATAACTCTCGATAGATTTCTGGCTGTCAGATATCCCTTCGGTCAGGTCAAGATCTACGGGAGAGTGGTCACTTTCTGTTGTTGTCTGGCCTGGTTTGTGGGCCTCATCATCGCTGGTATACCCATGCTGCCATCGTTCCAGCACTGGGAATTGTACAGCACCAACGGGATGTGTCTGGGAGTTCCACTGACCAGCAGTCGGCGACCAGGTTGGCAATACGCCACTGCCGTCTTCATTTTCTTCAACTTTTTCCTATTCATCCTGATTGCTATCGGTCAAGTAGCGATCTATCGCTCCATCTCTGCCTCCAAGATCGGCCAAGGTCAACTGAGCAGCGGAGCATCTCGGCAATCACGTGACCAGATGGTGGCCATGAACCTGTCAATTGTGGTCATCACTGACTTCCTGTGTTGGTTTCCAGTCACTGCCATGGGATTGGTGGCTTTGGCTGGATACGATATCGGCCTGGAGGCTTACGCTTGGTCAGCTGTCCTCATTCTGCCTGTTAACTCAGCCATCAATCCCATATTGTACACTATGCCAGCTGTCATACATTCAGCACGCCGCCTAATCGACACGGCTTCTAACACTGAGATTTCTTATAACAGCAAGTCACGATAAATGTAAAGGAACAATCTGAGGATTGACGGACCGGTCTTTGAACACCCATAATAGAATTGCACATGCGTATCCATTAGCCTAACCAGCACAGCTATTGCCCTTATTTACAATTTATGTTCAAGACTTTCCGTATGAAAGGAACGTCCTTTTCTTTCTAGGTTGTAGTTTGACTTAGCTGATGTTTGAGAAGGCTGGATAGAACTTAGAAATAAAGATATTAAGAGAAATGAAACCATTTATTCGTTGATTTTATTACTTCCCATTCGTTCATTTCATTGACAAAACAGAGTTCAGAATGACACTGAAAGATGCTTTAATTAATGAAACGACACTATGAATCTTTCATGTTGGAATAACATACTCTGTGAGCTGAATCTTGAAAAAAGCAGAGCAAAGTCATAGCCGGTAAACATATACATGTAGTACGAAAATAGTCCAGAAACACCTACCGCATTGAGATTAGTTCTAAACTAAACTTCCCTTCACAGTACCCGCATCGAAAATGCTTATTTAAAACCTCCAATTTCGAACTGGATGCTCCCCTAAATTGCCCCTCCTGACTACACTTGAACTACAACTTGAACGTTCCAATGAATTAGACATCCTTTCTTCCTGCTCTCCATCCCTATGACAATTTTTCTTTGTCTTTTTTTCATTTCTTTCTTTCATCCTAACTCTCTCCTTCTCTCTCTCTCTCTCTTTCTCTCCTTCTCTCTCCCCGTCTGTCTTCTTCATATTGAGTCCTGTCACTGATTTCGAATATCATATTATTACTGTTGTGACACAAAGCAAACATTAATTTTGGTTATAAGAAATAACATTATTATTATAGTTATTATTCCGGTTCTCAAGTTTTCACAAAAAGTAAACCCTATCAATAACGAGAACCCAAAATGTAAGAAAATCATTTCATGCATTGGCCAATACTCGTAGAAAGGGTCCGTATTCATAGGCGGGCCAAACATGACGTCAGAATAAATCTTTGAGTGTGCTGACAGATAGACATTCTGGTGTGGTATCAATTTCATCAGGAAATTACATCAACATAGTCATTGTCTTGCTGAGAAACGTTGTGTAAGCATATTTCCCCCTTACATTGGGCCGATACAAAACACCAAAAAAAAAAAAATGTGAGACTCACTTTGTCAAGGGGAACAAAAACGAAACAAACATGAGATATTCAATGAAAACGGATAATCTGAGACCCAATGTCGATGATCGTTTATACGCTGCTTGTGATTGTTTGTGTGGTGTGTGGGTGTGTGTATGTGTGTGTGTGCCTGTGTGAGTGTGTGAATGAACACGTGTGTGTGTATGTCTGTGTGCTCATACCCTTGTAACATCCAGTGATTAGAGGACCAGCAGCCTGCCAATCTTATTACTTTGTTGGTCATTATCGTTATTGTTTTCTTCTTCTTCTTCTACTACTTCTTCTTCTTTTTCTTCTTCTTCTACTACTTCTTCTTTTTCTTCTTCTACTTCTTCTTCTTTTCTTCTTCTTCTTCTTCTTTTTCTTCTTTTTCGTCTTTTTCTTCTTCTTCTTCTTTTTCTTCTTCTTCTACTTGTTCTTCTTCATTTCTTCTTCTACTTCTTCTTCTTGTTCTTCTTCTTTTTCTTCTAATTTTTCTTCTTCCCCTTCTTCTTCTTCTTGTTCTTCTCCTTCTTCTTCAAATATTTGATTCAAATCAACGCTTCTGATATGCCTGCAAAAGCTGGAAAATGACAAAGGGAATAGACAGGACGTTGAAAGGCTTTGAAAACAAATGTCTACGGAAAATTATGGACATTAAATGGAATGAAGAACAGAAGAAATAAGGGAAATTTCAAAGCAGGCCCACATAGCAAAAATAATTAAAGAATAAAGGTGGCGCTACATCGGTCATACGTGTAGAAGGGAAGACAGCAGAAGAGTAAAACAAGCCCTGAGCTGGGAAATCGGAGGCAGGAAAAAGAGGGATAGACCGAAAGAGACACTTTTAAAAGAACTATCATGAGAGATGCTAAAGAAACAGGAATAGGGGACATGAGAAAAGTGGTTGAGACAGCACACAGAAGATCAGAATGGAAGAAGATTATGACGGCCCTGTGCGACGTATGATGGCGCGGGAAGGATTTCAGACTGGCACATGAGATGGTACAGTCATGTAACAAGGTTCAGTTTCTTTGCCAGAACGGTACTAGAGGAATGGTACATGAGAAGCGACAAGGAGGTCGACAGAGGAATAGATGGGCCAGCAATATGCAGGAATGGATTAAGAATATATTTTTCTTTTTGCTGTGAAACCCTGGCCCACAATCGCGTCGGATAGAGAAGACTTGTGTACATCTTGTCAGAGAACGTCCCGATGATCCCACACAAAGTTGCAGTGTATCAACAAATGCAATGCAATCCCATTTAAAGAATGGATATAGGCCTACTGACATAAGCTGAAAAGGTGTAACAATTTTATTTTTTCCTGTGAAGAAAAGTCAAGCCGACGGGTCTATTATTTTTTATATTATCTGAAACTAAACGTCCTTCTTATATCTGCCCCGATATCCGGATTTACTTGAACCTATCACTACACTTCTCTAGTACTTCAAGGGCTATGGCGTGTTAATCCTGATCAAAGATAATGGAACGGAAAATATTTCTAATCCCTCGGACTTCATCTCAAAAGGAAAAATCAGAAATAGAATGGATCTTTCTTAATTGGATTTCCGACGCCAGGGAGAAACCAATCTCAAAATCAAAATGTTTCAATCTACCTTGAGAAGCTTGACCCATCAATAATATCCGTCCTCGTCCTGTCAATATTTCTTGATTTCTTTGATGCTATTTAAAGAATTATGCGGCAAAATACGCTATTTTCTTAGTTGAGAGGGCACAGTGCACCATGTTCCCATAAAGTGGAAAGATATTATATAAAAGAACGATGAATAGGGGCTCAATGGTGATGTGCATGTATAGGCTAATATAGAAGAACGGTAATGTGACGACCACCGGTATCTATGAATTATGTGTAAGCGTCCATCTGGCTGGTCAGGGCAGCATTTACGAACTCATCCGAACATTTGTACGTGGAAGAACTGGCTAGATTCTAAACAAATCTAGTATTGTGTTGTGTTCGTCAAAAATGGATGACGAAGTTTTAGATGAAGTGTTAGCTCAATGCGTAATTGCAATTCAAGAAAAAGGAACTCGGAAAAATATAGCAATTTGGGTGAAGAAATGGCTGCAAAAAAAGGCGCACCTATACACACAAAATCTGTTGACTAAACTTCGCTTTTACCCAGACGACTTCAAACAGTACTTGAGAATGGATGAGTCGATACTCATAAAGAAGCAGAGCAGCTGCATACAATACCAGCTCGTCAAAAACATTTTTTTTAAAAAGGAAAGACCTAACACAGAACAAGCCACAGCACGGTCATCACATGACTGTACAACACACTCAACACAAATTCATGGTCAAACATCCTGTGCGACATTCCGAGAGAATCACCCCAGATGAAATTGAAAGGCGTAGAAAAACTGTACCACTGTGCGACACAAAGAGTAGGCCTAATGTACTGTATAAACAAGAGGGCTCAATCTTTCTTATTGTGCTTTGGGGGAAAAAAATACATAAAATAATTTAATTTTAAAACCAAGCAACAAAAAGCGATCTGAACGCGTCGACTACAATAATTTCGATACGCTGATTACGAATTTGCACTTAGTTTTTTAATTTGATCACAAAATTCCTCTTATAATTTTCAAAACTTTGTTCTCGCTTGGCGGCAACTTCAACGGAAATCTCATACCGCAGGCTCGGTGGCCAAAAAGTTCAAAAAGTGCTCGATTTTCTGAATCGGTCTCAGGGAACGTGCATTTGGTTCCAAGCGGCGCAGTGATGATTCCCAACATCTACGGCTGGACTCACTGACAGGGGATTGTTCTGCACAAGACCGTTCCTCTAGACGATTCGCTACGTATAAATGGGGTTGAACCGACAACATCCAGAAATGGACAACATGTATAAGTTTCTCACATCTTGCACTTCTTTATACTCACAAAACTGGGCTGCAACCTCCCTTTTCTCTCTTCCCCCCTCCCCCAACCTTTCCCCCACCAAACCACCACACAGGGAGAGCAAAAGAGAGCAAAAGGAGAAAAGCTCCAGAAGTTTGAGCTTTTTCTTGTTTCCTATATGACAGTCTGCGTAATGGAAAAATTCAAGCAACAGCTTACTGCGTAAAAAAAAAAAAAAGGTTGATATATTTAAAGTCCCAATACTGTTCTGTTGTTATTGTTGCTGATGTTGTTGCTACTGTTGTTGTTGTTGCTGCTGTTATTGTTGTTGTTGATATTGTTGTTGTCGTTGTTATTGGTGGTGGTGGTGATGATGTTGAGGAGGTAAATTGCCTTCTGGTTCTTGTTTTTTGTCAGTCTTTACCTCATGTAGTCATCGACCTTACCATGACCTGTTTCTTATTTATAATTGTCACGATAAGTAGTTAACTCACCAATTTTTCAAAGGAGACAATTAGTGTACACCTCACAGAAATTCCCCGCCAATAACATTTGCGGAATTGGCACTCATTACATCTGATTGTCTTTCAGATGAAAGAGAAAAAACAGATCAAACTACAATTACATTTTATCCTGATTCAGCTCCTCGTGACAGATGACATAATATGAAAGAAATGTAATCGTTAATCGACCGGGGGAGAAAAAAAAACACTTCAAAATAATGCAAAAATAATAATAATAAATCTATTTCAACCCAGTTTTAGCCAAGCTTTGCCAATTGGCAGGCAGTATGAGAATGTGTTATGGACAGAATTTCTTTTCTCTTGGAACTTTCATGAATTGTCCATGGTTTTCGAGTTGGTGACAAGGCAGGCAGTAGAATCCACCCTCTTCTTTTCATAACTGACTTCATAAACAAAACAAAAAATGCAAAATAGTTTAAGTTTGCCCTCATTTAATAGGTTTGGCCTGGCACAGACTTAGAGGTCACCAGAATTGTTCAGAAACTGATTTAACAAAAATCAAAATTAAAGTGCCCATTCTGAGCCTGTCCCAGTGGATATGTATTCATAGGCCTCTGTGCTTGAAGTCAAAATGAAAGGGAGCCGGTGAATAGAAAGAACCTGGTGTACTATGTTACTACCCCCAATGTTAAAATAAATTACATTACGTCACTTCCGTTTAAGTAACTAAAACAGGGAATAATATTGTCATGTATTTCTTTGGGTATTTTTTAAAGTATGTTAATGTGACCTAAACTAAGTCTGTATCAGAGCCTTTCTCTCTCCGTTCAACTTCTCCTCCTCTGTGTATCCTCTCTCTGTTTGCTTTTTTCTCACCTTCAAATCGACTTTGCTATTTTCAATTCTCTCATTTATTTCTGACCCTTTGTCCTCTTATTCTCTCTCCATATCTCCTCCCCCTAGATCTCTCTTTCTTTCTCTCTCTCGCATCCATTTTTTTTCGTTCCTCCCATTGTCTTTCGATCTCTCTACATTATGTCAATGCTGATATACATGTATGTGTAAAAACATTAGGAGTGAATAATATAGATAGATAGATAGATAGATAGATAGATAGATAGATAGATAGATAGATAGATAGATAGATAGATAGAT
>JBCEWB010132037.1:0-11189 GCA_039654565.1 Peronia peronii | reverse complement strand
CGACGTCGAGGACTCCTGTTTTTATTTCTCCATTACTGTGTGCGTCTCGTCCGCATTCACCACCTGATCACCATTTACAACGTCACGACTAACATCCACTCACATTCAAGAGTTCGTGACACTTGGTATTAAGTATAAATTCTATACATTTATCCAGATTCCGGAAGTAGCAGTTTTTGAAAGTAAAATATCTTGATTTAGATCAGCCACATAGTACTAGATGATCTATAGATCTAGATCTATATATAACCCCTGCCAAATAAATTAATAATATTGTAAACTTAAACTATGGATAAGCAACATAGATCTTGCTGTTGCTTTGTAAACAAAAGGGCACACTCAAAACAAACACTCACCTTCGAGCATAGGAAATGTAGTAGTCAATGTTGCCGATAGTTATGCGGACGATCGCATCGCCTTATCCACTCCATACATCTTTCTTGTTGTGTTTTGAGCTGTGGAAATCTTTTGAAAGTCACCACTTTCATATGATCTTTTCGCCTTGAGTCGCATTTACACACACCCCGACAGCATGTTTTGATCTTCGATTCAAACCGTCGATGAATAGGCCTTGGTCTGATTGTTTACACGCAATGTGGTCGACTGCACCCTTTCCAAAAATAGACGCCGGGGGGTTCGCAGAATGCGCCAACTGAGACAAGTCTATTGAGTAAAGCCAAACGAATGAGTCACTTCTCCCCTTAAACCATACGACTTTACGAGATCAAATTTTCTTTGAAAAATAGGCCAATCTGTCCAGATCTAAAGTGCGCTCTTGAAAATGTCTTTTCCAGACCCATTGAATCACAAATGAATATTAACTTTTTTTCCCGATAAAGTGATACAGGTTGAGAGTTAGAAAGATAAGCTAGACAATTCAAATTCCTTTTTCACATTTCAGCCCTTGTAATTAAGTGTATGACGGGAAGAAAATAAAGTTGATCAGCTTTCGAAATATGTTTGTCATGCGCTCAACGAGCACTAACTGGGAATAGTTGGGATAGCTCAGTAGATTTCAAGTCCATAAGCCTTTTATGGGTTTTGTTGCAGATTTATAGTATAGATGTAAAGCCTGGCCTTCTGATTTTTTTTTTTTCAGCCAAAAATCAGGAATACAGTTCCTAAAGATGGAACATCATCTTTCGTAAAATCTGCAAAATAAGGACTGTACAAAAATTAGTTTCGTACAATCCTATGTACTTGCAAAACAATATGAAATTTATACTGACTGGTATAATAATATAAACCATTTTTTCTCTATCCTGAAATGAAATTGTGGGCGTTTGTGTGTGTGTGTGTGTGTGTGTGTGTGTGTGTGTGTGTGTGTCTGTGTGTGTGTTGTGACTGCGTTTTTATTTCAGCATTTTTTTATTTTATGTGTGTGCGTGTGTGTGTGTGCGCGCGCGCGCATGTGAACGGTTTATTTTCGTTCTCCAAATGTTTTATCAACGTCAGAGTGCAAGTTAGTAAATGACAGAAAAGAAAGGCTGTTTACGATCAACATCGACCTATATTTCTGACATCAAACCATCCCTCCTTGTATCTTTGGGCTGTAAACTACCGAAAATGGTTAGCCTTGAGCCAGCTCATCCCGATTTTACATGCTGACACCCAGACACCACATTAATGTCCTGTATTGAACTGAAGCAAATACACAGACGTATTGATATCCAGTCTTAAATCTATCTGCCAAAAGTTTGAAATCACCGTTGGTTCAGATGTAACATGTTGCTAGGAAAGTTGTCAACGGTGACCTTTAGGCTGGCTAACCACATTAGCTGATGTAAGATTAGATCAGTGTTCAAAATAGCTATGTGGTCCGAACTCTGACATCTAATTTGACTGACTCAAACTTCTGATGCCCTATTAGACCTGAACGTACATGTGTCTAACCTTAGGAAAAACATCAGCCAGTACTGTGGTTATTTTTTTTCCAAGAGGAAAGTGGGGCAAGGGCAGGAGGAAGGGGAGTGGGTGGGGGGGGGGGGGCTTAGCTTGATAGCTAGACTAAGCATCCTAAGCAAAAGCCACTTTCTTAACTTCTCTATGTGTGCATGTGTGTATGATAATGTAAAAGGGTTTATTCAACCATTTGTTACAGTAATTTTTATTTTCACTTATTTATTTATTTTGCCCTTCATTTTTGCAACCTGATGAAACAGTCAAAGTTACTGTATTTCAGCTACAGCTACCTTTACAAACAGTACATTGATTATGACATTAATAGAGACTCTGAATTTCGGGAAGACTCTTAATTGACTCACAGACATAATTAACCTCCTTTGGCGTTGTTGGAAGCTGGAGGGCATAGGAATTTATATGTCTGGTTGAGACTGTTACATTTTTAGCGCACATTAGAATACCCTGAACTTGAACGTATCTTTATGCTCATATATACCCAGTATATGTCGTGAAATATGTCATGACAATGATTAAAAAACTGTCCGACTCTGCAATTGCAGTCTTTTTCATAACAGCATGTACCGAGGACGTTTGCTGGTACTACCAGAAGTCCACAGGCGTGATCGAATTTCTGATGACTGTAACGAGGAAAAAGTAAGTGCAACCAAGAATACATTTTACACCAGAACTCCTTTGGCGCAAATTTGCTGTTTTCGGTCTCAGTTTTGTGTGGAAGCCAGAATTCCGTCTCTCATTTGGTCCAGGGAAAGGAACTCTATACAAACACTTTGTATGTATGTCAAGGAGTTCAAACTGTTATACTGGATTGCGGACTCATGATGTCACCTTAACAAAACACCATGTGTTTAGCGTGCAATACTGGGCGCCATGGCAGCGGGGTTAGACTTAGTATTGCTATACTCGTGCAGGAGTGTAGTCAATACTTCTAAAACCTTTTCTTGTAAACAAACGGATTCATGATTTATTTTTTTTTAATTACCAAGAGCTACAGCAAGAACAAATTACAATAGACTTGCTATCGTAAGATAATGGCAGTGTGAGTTTCGTTTAGTTTTGAAATAATTTACACGTGGTAACATAACAACAAGGGCGTTAAGTGTTAACGTTAACTAGGTTTCTTGCCTCCATGGTTACGTTCTATATACGTCTTTCAACCTCCTGCCTCCATGGACATGGCTCCACATTCGGCACGCGTGATGTCATCAGTCCGCTCTCCAGTATAGTAGTATAAGCTCCTTGATGTATGCATTTATAGTACCTTATAATGAATGTGTATATTATGTATGTGAATGAGTATGTGTATAGGTATGTGTATGTACGCTCATGTTCATCTTACATTCGTCTAATATTTTTTGTTCTGTTGCTTACTCCATAACTTAATAATAACAATAACAAATGGCATTTATATAGCACTTACCACCGTATAGTACTGAACCTAGACACTTTACAATTGAGTATTACCCCCGAGAGATCCAATGGAGATACACACAAACGTTGTTAGCTTCTTAGGAAACAAACAAGGCAGCTGCCTATTAGACCCTCAAGTTCTTATCAATCTGAAAATAATATTAGTCAGGTACACATTTTAACCTGACTCAAGTCAGGAAATTTGTGTAAGCTGTCTTTCATAATACAGTGTAATAAAATGTCGGTATCCTTTAAGATTCGAAGTAAGAACATTTGATCCCTAATCTACCAGATTTTAACAGTAGACTACGCACATCTAATCTTCACATGTTTCCATAATGATCAACAAAATATTTGTATTTTTATTCGTAATCGTAACGAATGATCTGAGAAATAGAATCGTAAAATAAGCATTTTGCGAATATGAGTCCATTGTTTATCTTCCAGCAAAACAAAGTTGAGCGGACTCCCGCAGTATTGTTTCGCTCCCGCAGTTTGAGGAGTTCAGGTTTTGACCTGTGTTCCATCAAAGGAGCAAGAACTGATCCCTGAAGATTTCCGAGAGTTCAGGAACACAGTAAGGCTTTCAGCCCCCTAATAGACGCTTGCGTGAGGTAGTTACTGATTCTACAACATGAAGACAATTTGCTCAGTGCAAATTCCTCTAGATGATATGCAGAGCTCAGGCATGTGATGGTTTTCCAACCAGCCAATAATGGCTACAACTGAATGCGCTGCTCTGACCTCTGAATGTAGAAAAGATATGGATTTTTTTTTAACATTTAAGGATAGTCCTAGGCTATACATTTGGATTTTAGGATAAGCTACAAATAGCATAAATATAATTCAGAGGAAAAGATATAGTACACTGTTTTTTAGTTTAACAATTTTAGGAGCTTCCATTATTGTTAGAATCAGTTTTTATCTTTGATTGTTTAACCAAAGTATGACAATGTTAACATAAAAATCGGCTTAAACTGGGTATCACTGTTAAGAAGAAACATACAAAAAATAATAATAATAGTAATAATGGTGACAAAAATCGTTACTCATAATTAAGTGCTATTTCAAACCACTCCATTCCGCCATGATTAGAGAAAACAGAAAAACCACTAGTGGAGAGATGCAAATCAGAGAGGGCTTTCGTAAAAGGATATCGGATTAACTCCGGCAGGCCAGATGGTTCCTGGAAAAAAAATCTCTTAAAAGCCATGCGTGTTAGTCTTCTTCAGATAGGAACGGGGACTCCGGAGAGCGGAATCCTACGAGCTCATTCAGGGATCAAAGACTCGGCAAACTGAGATGATGGAAATCGTGAAGAAAAGGAACAAGGAAACAAATAAACAAAAAGAGGAAAAAAAAACCAAGACGTTGGGGAGATAAATGTTAATAGTTAGACCCTATTGCAGTGATGGCAGTTTGTTTGAGAGATATTGTTAGATGATAGTGACTTTCCAAACGCATTCGAAATACAATTTTTGATCTTAATATAAAGGGCAGCATTTGAACAACAGTGATTAAGAGGTTAAACTTGTTGGTTGTTTGCTTGACATCCTTACAGTGTGGCCTATGTCGTGAACGATTTTCGAGAAATTCGGGAAATTTCAACCAGCTAGACGTCAACAGACAGCAAACAAAAATGATCTGGACTGATGCTTTAATAATGATAGATGAGAAAATAGAACAAAACAAAGTAAACAATGGAATTCGCACTTTCAGATTCTTTTCGCTGCATTTATGATAATGAATGAAAGATAAAAAGTTAATTTCTCATAACAAACGATAAATAGTCTCTGTCTATTTCCAACCCCCCCCCCTTTCCGCCACCCCCACCCCTCCCTCCTCCGGTATCTCTGTACATACTTTCTCACAGCTGATGCTTTCCGGCGGATGAGGGAAGGAATTTTATTATTTTCCCCTTCTTTTTCTTGTTGCCTTTCTAAAGAAAAAAAGTTAGAAAGAACAAGAAAAAAAAAACTAAGTAAAGGAAGAACACAGCTTTTGCACTGAATGTTATTTGGAATGAGGGTTAAAAAAAAAAAAAAAACGAAAAGATTATCTGAAGATAGATGAGTGCATCGCGTAAATAAGTCGGCACGAAGACAGATAGATGGTTGGAATAAACAAAGTGCTGGACACTCAAACAGACTGATAGATGACCACATCAGGAAGGAGATGAAAATTTAGGTTGTTTTTAAGCAGACAAATTCAGTTCTTCACAATCACTCCAGCCGAGCAACTCCAAATATATTAGCAAAATGTGATCACATTTTCTACTTTTTTTTTCTTTTTTCGTCCCTTCCACTTCTCCGTATTCTTCAAGTTTCAGCAATTTATTTTTTTAAGCAGGCAGAGGATTCTCATTCTTTATCTTTACTATCTTTAAAAAAAAAAATTCTGGCGACCAACTCAAGCGGAAGTTCTTTCCCGATCGTCTGCTGCAAAGAGCCAGACCCACTAACATTTCACAGCCTTCTCCTTTAATTTCTGCTCATGTCAAGTATCTCTCTGTGGCCATCAAGACGTCGCCGGTGGCTTAGAAAATGGTATGAAAACGTTTTTAGTCGCACTTTAGCAATCAACCTATGAATAGCTGAGATAGTCTGCCACACCCGGTTTACTTTCTTCAATTCGGACTCAGTGACTTCTCCAGATCAAGGCTATGCCTGACACGGTTTGCGCAAGACTATTTAAGTAAGTTAGCAACCATCCAACATGCAATCATACGTAAACCATCGCGAAAAAAAAAATCAACTCTTAGTTACAAGATTAGGCTGTTAATAAAGGACTACAAAAGAGCTTCGGTTCTTTGTTGTATGTTCTTTTTTGCTATATTTGATAATTGGACAGACAGATATTTAGATTAACAGACTGATAGACAGACAGACAAGCAGATGCACAAATAAAAAGACAGACAGGCAGACAGACAGTTAGAAAGAGGGTTAGAGAAATCATTTCCACCGTACTTTACTCTTAAACGAGCCATTAGCGAGAATACTTGAGTCAATATGCAGATACTTTTCTATCACAAAACCTCTCAGATTCCAAATGACCACGGCGAGCATCTGTATCCTTCTTCAAAAACCATGATGAAAACAAAAACAAATACAAAAACAAAAAACAAAGAATAGAAAAATACATGTATATATTCAGCATTCAGATATGGAACCCTTATCTTTGCGGTAAAAAAAAATCTCGTGGCCTGGGCGAACTGCAGCATAAATAGCGCTGCTAGTTTGTCACTCGAGCTCTTGTCATTTTTTTTTCTTTCTTGTCGAATCTCTTATTCCAAGTCCATATTTTGTTCTTCACATCTGTTTAAGTGTTAGAAACGTTCCGGGTTAAGGGATGCCCCAGGCTTAGCCAATGGCATTATAAATGTTATCTTGTTTAGAGAAAAAGAGATATTCCTGAAAGTATATAGACACCTGATACTCAAAGCGTTGTCACCTCTATCTTATGCGGTATTAGATTGTCTTTTAGTAGATAATTGGCAAAGCTAAATCTACTATGGTAGCTTATATCATTCACATCTTGAAATATAATAAATGACAGAGAAGAAAAAAAAAAGTCCCGAGTTTCAATTAACTATGACCTTATAGAAACCACACAGGCCATGGCGAGGATCAAGCTATAGGATAAGGGTGGACGGATAAGAAAATAATGGCGGGAAGACTGGGTGTGGTCAAACAGGAAATTGTCTCTTCGATCCATGAAACAGTGCCAAAGACAACAAAATATAAGCTTTGACCATGACTGAGATGTTTCTAACGGGCGTTCGACGACGGTGCCTGTGGTATTTAATGCTATATGCTCTGCGATCTATCCTGTAAGATAAACTTTCTTACATCTGTTTCTCGCTGTAAGCTAGTAATTGATATGCAGTGAAGGAGGTGTTTTTAAACAATCTGTGACAGGAAACTGCTTAACATAGGCAAGTTTTCTTTCTACAGAATTGCCAAATGCATTGCCTAAAGCGTTGTACTTGAGATGTTTTCAAGATGTTATTCGACGAACTAGTACCCTATTCTCCGAAATCACCACGACTTTATTTCCTTAACATAGTTTGTTGAGTGAGATTGTGCCCAATTCCAATGCCATATGTAAACTGAAACTGGCAAATGGATTTTCTGCTTTGTCTAGGTACTCGTAATGAACTATCGTTGTACGTATACAAACAAACAAAGAAACCGACCGACAAACAAACAAACAGAACAAAATGAAATTTGAGCTGTTGAGAAAATAATGCTTGGTCAAAATATACTGCAATTAGTGTTGTCATAATTTGGATCTTTCTTCAGGCAACATTGATGGCCGAAATCATATGCATTTTTTTTAAAAATGCAAACAAACAAACAAATAAACAAACAAACAAGCAATTGATATATAACTGCTCTTCCATTAACTCAGCATCTAAGAAAAAGCATTTACAGAAACCGGCAGTGTCTAGTGATTGCTACATCTAATGATAAACAGGGAAGGAATTCATGCCGAGGGAAAATCGTGTAATGTGTTTCTGCTCAGGTTCACAGGGCAGTCAAAGGGTAGTTTAAATAGACCAGACACAAGCAACACGTTGAGCAGTCCACACTTTTTTCTTAGAATCTGGAAATGAGACAAGAAGACTGTGTCTGTTGACGGCTTCGTTAAATCCGTTTGGGCTGTACTTTCCCCACCTTTTTGCAGAAATTTTGCACAAGAGAACAGGCTTCTGGCATGGCGATGTGGGTCACCAGTACTCACCCGCGATTGTTGGCATTTCTATGTGTACCCTATTTATGAACATTTATGTATGCACTGTGAACACTCTTTGTATCTGCTGCTTATCGACATCTAAGTATTTGTTGTTTATGAACATTCTGCACACGTGCTGTTTATGAACGTTACACGAATACGAATACGAATGCTTTATTGATCCATAAGGAAACACATTTTGACCAGTGCAGGAGAAAAAATTCTGTCTGTCTACTTAACAGATTGTTTTGCTGATTTGTGTTATGGCCAACTAAGAATCAAATGGATTAAATTAAGGAATAATGTACGTTTGATAATAGAAATAATAGAGAATTAACACATCATGTCAGCATGACGAATAGAAACAGAAAAGGTATGAGTGCCATTTATTTTATTACATCCAATTTCTCAGTGTAAAAGGATACACATATACATGTATACAGAAAACGGAAGTTCGTTACTTTAGTTTCCCTATACTTCATAGAACAGCGGAAATAAGAACAGAATGAGGACGCTGCTTTGACTAAGGTAAAGCCAACTTTTGCGTATGTGTGTGTACGTGCATTCATTTGCACAAGCAGATGATACGGAAGTGAATAGGAAAAATCCATTTTCCAATGCCTTGTTGTCATCACGAAGCTGTTAGCTCATAAGAGATAGAACTTTCGCTCCCGGATTGCCCTCAGCAGAAGTAAGGCCAATAATATTATTCATCGATAACTGTTATGAATGCGAGTAACCTATATGAAGCAATCACCTGTTCTAGGTAGTAGTGCATAAATAGGTGGCAATCATTCTTTCACTTTTTGCTTGAATTTTCAAAGGAGAGTAGTTCTAGTAAAATGTACAAAGAGGATATGGGGGACTCGTGGGCGAATGGAGAGCTTATTGTCTTCTTGCTACATGGGATGGTGTATGAAAAATTACTATGTACAAATAATATTCAACTGATAAAATCCATTCCTGTCACGAGAGTTTTTTTCCATTGACCATTATGTTGCAATGTTTTGTTTATGATCAAATCGAGGAGTTTGAAAGAATTTCTAAACATTCTATTGTTTTCATACTGTCAGTCAAACAAATTAAAAAATCAGAGAGAATAATAAACATGCCAGTCCCAGGAGTAAAGTAATCTTATATTAAAATTCTGCCTGTACCATCCATCTCACACACGTCATGATAGTGAATAAATATGTCTGAGGAACTGAAGTCTCATCTTAAACTTATTCGGTAAATTTGCAAAACAAAGCAAACGAGGACAACAGTAATAGCAAATAAAATACAACTGTACCTGAAAATGTGCTCTCATGCTTAAAGATTCATATCTTAGATTATTATTATTATATTAGATCTTATATCTATGCATAAGAAATTTCATAACCGGAGTTTCAATTTTGCGTTGTCTCTGTCAAATTCATGTTGTCGTTTCCTCAAATATTTATAGTCTCGGCTTATTTATTTTCCAATAGATCTGTTAGAAGGAAAAGCTGCAGTTCTAAATATTTCCACACATCAATCAATTTGCTGCATGTTTCTGTGCTAATTATTTAGGTCTGTCTACGAGAATAATGAATACAGAAATGTCAGTATTGCATTATCTTTACCAAAATCGGACCGCACGTTCATACCTCTAAATAGTTCTGGATGCTGACTTAGTCTTTCATATTTTAAGCAGTGAGAGAAACGAGAGTCGTATTACAGTGACAGGGAGACGGTGTCTTGGTAACTACAAACATGGGGATCTGTTGCTCTAAAAAACAATACAACTTTTACCATGACAGCAGCAGTGATATGAGCAGAATACTGACAAGGCAGTGAATGCATTCCGGACACAAGAATGATAATCTCATCAATTTAACAACACCCGATAAGGGAGAAGAGCAAGGTGAAGGGAAAAAAGAGTATTCGATTTTGTAGACTAATATGCGTAAGGATATAGATATAATTTCTTTCTATCTTTCTTTTCCTTTCTTTCTTTCTTTCTCTCTTTCTTTCTTTTTTCTTTCCTCTTTCTTTCTTTCTTTCTATCTTTCTATCTTTTGTTATTCTTTGTCTTTTTTTCTTTCTTTCTTCTCTTCTTTCTTTCGCTCTTTCTTTGTTCTTTCTTTCATTATTCTTTCATTCAGATATCTATTATTTATATTCTATTTATTGATTTATATTGATTTTTGTACTTTTTTATTTTCTCCTGCTTTTCAAATCCATTACAATAATGTCATCAACAAAAAAAGTGGCCAAGGCATCCTCATCCTCACCACCAGCAACGAAAGACGACAGCTAATTACCATCAGATGACCAACACAGAGATGCATTTAAACATTACTGAGCAGGTAATTATGGAAGAATTGTAACTGATCAGTAATCAGCACCTGATGAGCCTAATAAAACTTAGACAAAAGATTACAGTTTTTGACCATCTGCCCCTTTGACTAATTTAATACCTATTTTATTATTATTATTATTATTATTATTATTATTATTATTATTGAGAGGGAGGAGGGCGGATATATTAGGATGCTTTGATAGTGTTCCGTTGATGAAAAGAGGGTTCATTCTGGTAACTTACTGATGTGAACATTATTTATGTTCCTATTTATCTCTCTTCTTTCATCATAGAGAACATAACCGGATGAAGACTGAGGGGAGACGCAACTGTCAAGGCAGTTTTCAAACTCAATCCCAAAATTTCTATCCAACAATTCCCCTGACCAAATGAGGAACTCATTTAAAGCCTAGATAATCCTACTTTCTGTAAGACTGCTAAAAAACATACCTCAAAGCCACTGAAGTTTGTTTTGGCCCTCACTCCCCTCCCCTAACCCCCCCCCCCCCCCTCCCCCCTACCCGCAATCCTCAACTCGCTAGTCGAGAGGAACAGTTTCCACAAAGCCAGTCCGATGACTGACACCTATGAACTAATCAACTCCTCCATAAAGATCCGGTGCCCTGTCTGGCCATGTCTGATCATCAATACATCTTTCTATTCATTTTTCGCTCAACCGCTCTAGACGACGCAAGTCTCACATTCTTCATATGGAAGTACTGAGAAGCTGAGATAGATAGATAGATAGATAGATAGATAGATAGATAGATAGATAGATAGATAGATAGATAGATAGATAGAT
>JBCEWB010132026.1:0-11190 GCA_039654565.1 Peronia peronii | reverse complement strand
GCTGAAATAGATTGAGTAAAGGCCCCAAAATTGCAGTTTAGCGGCATGGGCTAACAAAGATTAATAAGGATTTACAACAGTGATCGGCCATTTTCTCACTAAATTGAGCTGCAGCAACAGGTCACCCCCATCGTCTTTAATTGCCACTAGCTCAATTTCTACTTAAGGTAGAACAAACATTTTTTCACACACAGAAAGGGAATGGATAAGCTTGACTTTGGTACCAATAATTTCATATGCTCAAAATTTGACGAGAACCTGATTTCATGGTGTTGCATCTCATATGACTTATGAAGATAATGTCTCTATGCAAGGTCCAGTTTGGGACATGTACAGACATAGTTATGACTGGTCTGTAAAATACATGACTTAAGGCTAGCAAGGACAATGTGTCAATGGGATATTGAGAAACTGTGACAGTAAAGTATTGATCTTTTTTCAACATTGCTGTTACTGTAGTTATTGGTATTGTTGTTGTTGTTTCAATGCTGTTGCTGTTTCCAAAAATCCTCAATTAAATACAAGTCAGGAAGTCAACTTCTCTTTCTACTGCCTCAGGCAGATTTTGATAATTATAGTATAAGCTCAACCTTCCTTTTTGCTCATCAAGTGGAGACATGAGACGAGCAGGCAAATATTGTTTGTTTGTGTTAGGATTTAACGGCATATCAACACAATCACAGCTGTATTGTGCCGAACATGGTAAGAACAAACAAATATATTTACATGGCAATGGATGGCAGAGATGAATACTAAATGTTATGAATGGAAATTTTTTAACAATTTATAATGTTCATTTTGGAATGCACAATTAAGATTCGTTTTGACCAGGTGTACTGTGATACACTTTCCTTTGCCAGATACAGATAGTGTTGGGTGTTGAACAGACAGTGTAAAGAAGAAAAAAATCACATTTTTCCTTGTCATTTGAAAGATTGATCTCAAAAGCAATTGATTAAATTATAACAATAAAAAGAAGAAAAAAAAAATCTTTACACCATGAATTTTTCGGAATTTTCTGTGATGTACATGTATTTTTCAGGCAAGAATGCCAAATCATTTTTACTCTCTTTGACTTTGCTATGCTTCTTCAACATCATTTCTGTCTGGCAAAAGAAATAGTTAAGTTGATCAAAAGACAAAACAAAAGCCCATATCACTTTGCCCTGCAGAGCTTGTCGAATGTTAGTTGTTCAAATCGTGGCCTCTTGGCACATACTTTCCATCTGTCTTGTTAATTTTTCTTTCCATGAAATCACCTATCAACTTTTATCCTAAATCACTGAAGCATAACCCCAAACCTACCTGGCCTCAATGGCACTTTATACATTATAATCTAACATGAAGAGAAGCTGGTAGGTAAAATTTATGACAGTCCCAAACCCTTGATCTCTCAAACTCAGAGAAATGAAATTCTGTTTGACGTCTTAAAAATGTGTCACTTCTTTCCTGGCACCACTTAATTATTTTACTTTAGTGGAAACAAAAATATTCTGTAATTTCTATGATCAAGGAGTCAGGGCAGGTTTCATTTTATTTCTTGGAAAAAGAGGCAGAGAAGTTGTGGGAGCATTTGCAGAGAGGAAAATACATTTATGTATTCATGTTAAATAAATTGAGAGCACAGTAATGTAAAATTAAAGACATTGCAGTTGAGCAAGAATAACTCAAATACATACACTACTAACTTGAAGTCATGGATTTATCGAATATGACTGTGTCACAACTTGATGTTCTGAGAAAAGGTGCAGTACATGACGTAGACAGTCCATATACATGTACAGTGTAATAATAAAATGACATGGTGCAGTAGCTTGGATAGAGAAATGAGTTGCAATCAGAGGTTAGATGTGATCTTGAAAAGAGAAAAAAAAAACACGTGAGGGTGTTACATCATGTATTTAATAATTAGCTGAATTTGCGACACATTAAATACTGTCTGGGTCAATTCCCACTGGGCACTCTGATGTGATTTCCTCCTCATATTTGTTTGATTAGTAATTATAGTCATTCCTCTTACGCCGACAAGCATTGGTGGAGATGAGGTTACTATTTTATCAATCTCAGTGAAGTTGTCCTATGGCTATGTGACCGACAGTTTTTTGTTTGTTTTTTTCTTCAGTTCTTCTACCACCACTCTGCCTAGACTTCTTTTCTTGGTCGCCCCCTGCTTTGAATTTGAAACCTGACTCATTCATACTAAAAGCTATTGGCTGTTCAGATGGCATGCTCAAGACATACCCGAATCACTAACTTAATTCTTTCTTGTATTTAGTACTAAATTTAATGCAGTAATTTGTGATTTCAAGTCTGTCACACCCAAATTGAAAACATCACTGAAGACATTAAAATAAATTGCATAGACAATGCGACACAATTTAAATTGAAAGATTAAAAATACACTTTTTATTCCACAAAATACTAAGTGACATGCAAGTAATACACCACATTCCTTCAATGGGGCATCTGCTGACTGTATGCAAAATTAAACCCGAATAAATATTCATGTATTACACTGCTCGTATTATTGTTTATCTTGCAAGACAAAATTAAATACAGAATGGGTTGCACGAGTATGAACAACTACTGATTAGTGATTCTTTCTTCTTATGTTTAATACCAAATCTGCAAAGTAAGCATAGCCGTGGACATAATAGATAAAGCACCATCATAACTCCAAGTATAGATTGAAAAAGCGAGCAGAACTAGAGCAAATCCCATTACCATCAGTATGCTGGTCACACATGACTAATGAAGGAGCTAACCTCTAGAACTGATTTCTCTTCTTTTTTTTTTTTTTTTTTTAAAAAAACGATAGCTGCATGAGTGCATGTCTTCTACTTTCAATCGTTTATACATGAAAAAGAAATCCGTTACTAATGCAAAAATCATGTCAATCTACTATATAATCAATGTGAATAATTCTATTATACTGTAATAATTATACTGTAATCGTTAGTAATCTCTATTTATAATATGCCTTAGTGTAACTTACTCCCTGTGTGCTTTACGATATTTCTATTTCCAGCATGTAATACAGCAGAAGCAAATAGACTAAGACCAAACAAATATATATATATATAACTCCTCAGAAACCCATCTTGGCAATGCAGCAATCCAAAATCCAAAATACAGTACAATCAGTAGACTTACTAACTAACGTATTGTGAAGACATTGTTCCTAATGCGTTTAATATGTCGTGATCGCAGTTCCATTCTATCTATGTATGTGGAACCAATTTTATAGCGTCTATCACTTCACGATTTTAATTATCCATTGCTTTATTATGCTTTATTGTTCGTCAGTGTCAGTTCGTAGTTGCTATTGTTATTGTTGTTGTTGTTGTTTTGTGACAGGCCTGAGCACTGCTCGAGTCCTAGGCCTGTGAACACTTCCGTTGGTCACTAGGGTTCGAGTTTATCACTACTACTCCTGTACTCGAGTCCATTGAATATCGCAGAGATTGAAAACACAGTATAGATATAGAGCCGTAGACCGAATGTTATGAAAGGATCAGTTAGGAATAATAATAGGAAAAGGGTGATTCAAGGGTGGGCGGCTTCTTGACTATCGTGCGTTGCGGATGGAGTTTTTCCCGAGATCAAAGATATGTCCTGTGACCACGACACTCGTTGCATGCTACAGAGCTTGGCTGAGACTCGGTGTTTGTGTTCACTAGGATTCGAGGCGGGTGTTCGGCATTTAGTGTTTGGTCTTCGGTGTTCGGTCCTGGATGTTTATTGCTGGGAGCAGCAGTTGAATATCGCAAAGTAATGCGACGCAAGTGCTCAGTGTTCACGAGAAATTGTGGGGCGAGTAATGCTCAGGTCATAATTATTGTATTGTTTGTTTGTGTGAGTGTTTGTAGCCGACGTCGTTCTTTGAGTCCATAGTTTACCAGCATGCTGATCTGTACCTTTATTGTTTGCCAATAGTTTACTTGCCTAAAAAGTGTAAAGAGACAGTGCTGGACGATCCATTACATTCATGTTTAAGAAATGCTCATTGATACGGTAGGGTGATATAATTTTAATGTATCCTTCCATTTTGTTATTTGGAATGGGCTTGCAGTGCAAAGCATGATGGACAAATCTCTGATCAGGTCGACCCGTTGTCGCAACCGTGTACGACTGTTAGCACTGATATATTGGAGAATTCTCAAATGCATACAATATGTAGGCCTATGCTTTTCTAGGGTTATAGTCGCAATGTTTGTGTGTGTGTGTGTGTTTTCCGTTATTACTGTTGTTATTGTCGCTATCATTGCTATTGGTGGTGCTGCCATTGGACTGTTATTGCTGTCCTGTGTAACGCCTCTTTTTTCCTCTGCCTCCTGCACATCACAGCTGTGTGTTGGCCAGTGTGACATCCATCTGGTTGCCCCGTTTAACTCGACTCTCGATCATCTAAGAACAACAAAAATAACAAATGAATTAATGCAACGTAATAATAATTTTCATCAACAAGGGAACACAGAAACGTTAACATAATAACATCATCCATCTCATTATATTGTAGTCATCTATCCTGCAACTGAAATACACAGATTCACAATATAAACTGATCTGTATCCACTCTGTACGGTATAAATTTCGCTTTTCAAGCTCCTGCGGGTGTTTATCTCAACCCACTCCTCACACATACATGTATATCCATCCATAGCACCAGACCAACAATTGGGTTTTCTTCAATCCACTCTGATTTTCACCCAGTTAGAGTTTGTGATGTATACATAGTACATGTACATGTATATTCATCCGCCATTCTTACACATATGCGTGCATATAATCCATGACCCAAGATGATTTATACTTTTGCTTGTTCCGTTTCCGTTTGCGAAAAGATGGTATCCCGCCAAGCCCCATCAACGCGAGAAAATGACTTGATTTGTCCTAGCATTCTTTTCAATGCATCAAAGATTCAAGGAAACAACGGCTGGTATTGATGGTAAAGATCAAGCACGACGATTAGCCAGACTTCAAGTTTAAAGTAGATTGAACATTTGGAGACACCAGATATAAGGTTTGTTAAAGTACCTTTGACGCCTTTTTTTTTGTGGCAGGAAGCTGATGAAGAAAGTTCTATTCTGACTTCTGCACAAGCCCACAAAAGACCTGTCCCATCTTAAACTTCAAAAGTCTGTGAAATCACCATCATATTTAATTCTTTATAGCCTAGTGTGACATACAAGGTAAGCCTCAAAGCTAAGCTTCATACAAATTGAAAGGAAAAGGAATCGTGGACATTTTACACAAGAAAATAATTACAGACCCCTGATAAGAAACAATAATAATATGCAACTGATTTCAGTGTAAGCTGTTGAAATCCAGCATTAATATGAAGCAATGCTTCCATGCTATCATTTTGTGGCAAGAATTGTGGTGGACCTAGAGGGTTAACCTCCGCAAAATGTCGCAGATGGCTGGTGAATATTATAGTATTTCTTTTCTAGAGAATGTCACTGAGAGGGCTCGCTCTGAATCGGAATGTTCACGTGGCCAGAGACTTGGTCAGACTCTTGGTGAAACTGGAACGTAAACAAGGGCGCAAAATATCTTTAAGACGCATAACGGGTTACTCCACCTATCTCTCTATGATCTCTTTTCTAATTGTCGTAAGATGTAACTAGCCGGATGATAATGATCCACAACATAATATATTATCATTGTTCACAGTGCAGCGTTGAACCGTACTGAACAAGATAAACAAAAGAGCTGAGTGCCTTTTATCACGTTCACTGCCACCTCGTGGTCACTGCGAGATTCAGAATAAGTCCATGGTGTAAGATTGTTTAAACCCTTTTGCTGAGTTCCTGACAAGTCACAGTTAGGAGCTCTAAATACGAGGGCTGTCCGAAAAATAATGAGAAAACTAATATAAAGTAAACACTTCTATTTGGATCTAACTGAAACTCACAAGAATTGCTGTCACTTTTTGGGTACTTTTCAATGTAATCTCCTTAAAGATCGGCACAGTTTTGCCAGCCCTGAGGCAGAGAATAGATACCTTCCCTGAAGAAATTTGCGTCAAGCGATGAAAACCAATCTCGCATTTCTTCAATGAGGTTGTCATCACAGTCAGACTTTTTTCCTCCAAGATGGCCTTTCAGTGGCCGAAACAAGTGATAATCTGATGGAGCCATGTCGGGACTATGGGATGGATGTGGAAAAATCTCCCATCCACATCGATGGAGCCAATCTCTTGTCAATGTCGCATTGTGGGTTGTTATGTTGTCATGCTAAAGAACGACGCCCTTGCTCAGACGCCCCGAGCACTCACTAGCTTTTTGCTTTTGTGTGCTCGCCAAGCACAATGCTTGGCTAGCACAACTTACGGAACGGAGTGCTTGGCAAGCACAAAACAGCTGTTTATGGTTGCTCAGCAATCCTCTCCTGTGCGATTGGAATTTACGTTCGATATAGATCTAAATCTAGACTTAGACGATAACATGACTATAAAATAGCATATATCTCATTTCTGGAATTATTTAACAAGTTTTCATTTAGATTTGGTAAATTTTGAGCGGACATCAAAATTTCCGCTTACTTTCCATCCAATTTTTAACGGCCATTTTATATCTACTATCTACAAAAATCAACCAGCGAAAAGTGTAACAACACACAAAACATTTTATTTACTGGAGGCTGACAACAGCCAGCGAAAAATGTGACAACACAAAAAAACTATTTTATATACTGGAGGCTGACAACAGCCAGCGAAAAATTTGGCAACACGAAAAATCATTTCATATATACTGGAGGGCGACAGCAAAAATCAGTCAGCGAAAAATGTGGCATCACGAAAAAAAATTAAAACCCCCATTCTGTATACTACTGGCCGAGATGACGTCGGCTTTTCTACGCAAGAAGTCGACAGCGAAAAAAAAAAAAAGATAGGTTCGAAATTTTCCCCATTCCCCCTCGTACGGTTACGGTTTTGGTAAGTTTTTCAACCTCCTACAACCCTAGGTGATGGTTATCTCAGCCCACTCATAGGACTAGAACCGACGTTTTCACGGAGAGCCGAACTCGAAACTCCTACATCACATCGGTTTCTTGCGGCGTACAGCCTCTCTCAATCTGTCAAGTGTTTCACAATAACGAGCAGTCTAATGCATTGTGTCCATGAGGCAATATATATAATAGCAGACAGCTTTAGCATCCCAGAACATGACAGCCAATTTTTTGGGCCTAATGCTGCATCTTGAATTTTTTTTGTGGGTGGAGATAAGGATGCTTCCAGGTCATGGAATCCCGTTTTGTTTCTAGCCTTGCATGACGCATCCACGTCTCATCATCAGTTATCAAATGTTCGAGAAATCTTTCACGATTTCCTTGGAATTCCCTATCAGCTTCAATTTCAGGTTAAGGATTCTCACCACCAGCACCATTTTGTCTGTGCCGATCCAGAAGATTCTGTGAAACATTGACTCGCTACAGCTGATGATCCTCTGTTAGCTGTTTTGGAACCCACCTAGCCGAAACTTTCAGATAGTCAATATAGATAGTATCATGAACAATGTTCTTTGAAATTTCAAAACAATGTCTCGAACTTTCAATCGTCTATCTTCTCGAATGAACTTGTCGACGCGAGCAACGTTTTCTGCCTGTCTTGAAGATTGTAGGCGCGCTCAGAGCAAACCTCGTCTTCCAGGCTAGACTAGAACGATCTGTCTAGAATAAAGTACACCAATAGTATACTTTACTTTTCCTCTTTGCATTCTTACCATATACAGTGACAATTTCATTGTGGACTTCGGTAGAATTTGTTTTCCTTTTTTGCATGCAAAAATCGCACAATCCCCCTCATCCCTAGGCCTACCTTTGACTATTCTGCAGTGGATGTAGCCATGTTTAATTTGTCTTAGTGATAAACTGCGTTCAACACTGAGGCTGATATCTGGTCACAAGAAAGTGCTTTAAACTCCCTGTTGCATACCATTTACAGATTTTTAAAATATTGATTAGTCTGAAAGTTATGGCTATTTTTCTATTACTTTCCGGACAGTCCTCGTACATGTAAATCTTAAGAATCTTACAAATATAATGCATGTCCATGATCTATTCAGTGGCAAGATAAATCCTTTTAGCAATTCTGTGATCCACTATGCCATGACCAAGAGTGGGTTATAAGCTTCTAAAGAAAAGACATCAGAGTATCTATAATATAGTTTGGCGTGTACTGCAGTTTAAAAAGAAAGAAACCAGACAGGCTTCATTGTGCTTAACTACGGCGATCGAATGATTACCGTTGGAACACTGAAAAAAACAACAACAGATTCTAAATTTTTCTCATCCCGCGAAAAGATTCGAACCAGCCACGGTTGATTTTCGCAGAAGAGCAGATGCCTAACCTCTCAGCCTCGGCACCCCCTTTAAATAAATACAGCGGAGTGATACATTATGTACTACTGCCTCTTGTACAGTATTACTTTTATCATTTGTTACGACTACGAGTACCATTACAACTATTATGACTGCTGTGTTTCAGTACTGATACTACGTTCACTAATACACGTAAATACTACTATTCGCTACTATGTTTAAACTATACTATTGCAGTTGTTATTACAACCACTCGGCGCTGTTTCTAGATCTACAACTATCATTTCTTCTGCGAGGAAGATGGACAGACAGATGCCAATAAGGCAGAAGAACAGACATCGACAGATAGACACACACAGACAGAGAAACAGACAGCCAGGAAGACAGACAGGCAGACAGACAGATAAGCAGATAGGCAGACAGGCAGGCAGACAGACAGACAAACAGACAGACAGACAAGTAGAAAGAGGAAGCGCACCTTGACATCAAGTAATGTCTCCCAACAATTTGCCACATTGTTATTACCGTTAAGAGTATGACATTTGCAGACGACATTACCTTTAGAAAGAGCACGATGAGCAGGGCACTGAAAAAGTGGACTCCGTAAACGCTGATCTCTATCCCACTGAGCAGGTATCTGTGCGGATTGAGTCACAAAGGTAAGAATTATCTGTCTTATCTTGTGTGAGCTTATCTTATCGCATCTTAGCTTTTGTTTCCTTATTTTTTCTTCACACTCGTTCAAATTCAAATATGCGTTCATAATCATCAAGTCCACAACATATCAAGTCCTGTTTCCATAGACAGTATGTAGCTATTATAGCATCCAACTTATCCGTTTCACCATTAATCCAAATACGTTCCAGTACCAAGAAGAAACGACTAATGTGTTTAAAATAAATCGTAAAGCTGCCCGCAGAAACTGCTGGTATGCCATTTTTTTTTTTTTTAATATATAACGATAATAATTCTTGCTCCAGTTCAGGCCTTATGGCAATACGAGCCGAGTATTTTGGCACTGGACACATAAAGTTTAATAGATGTATTTGCAAAGCTATTCAAACACAAAGTATGATGAATGTGTGTCGAGCAGATCAGGGTTTGGCACTTCTAGAGAGAATACTAGAACTGGTGCGATGTACTGGTGTTTAAAGAGAATCTGTTTTCTGTCAAGATTGCAGAAACACTAAAATTTGAGTCTTCTTCAGTTTTCTCCAGTGTAAGTGGATATCATGCACTTGCTTAAACGGCACTACAACGAATAGTAGAGGAAAGACGAAAATTGTGGCAGGTATGTAGAGGAAAAGATGGACCAATAAAGATCACGAGTGAATTGAAAAAAAATAATGTTTGTGGACACTGAAGCGATTTCCCAAAAGCTGGTAGGGATGACTGGTGCACAGCTCGTATAGAGGCGCCCAGATGACTCCAGATAACGTTGGGGGCTGTAGCGGCATTTCTTGTACGCTATGGTAACATAGATAATAAATGCAGAAACAACATCATCGATGGGCTTACCTAATGCTGTCTCGTTCATACAGCTGGCAGATTCCAGCCTGCGTCATAACACAGCCCACCTCATCGAAAATGTGCCCGAATATCTTTGGCGCGGGAATACTGACTGTGAAATACATGGATAGATAGATTGATAATCTCTCTATCCCACAATTTCTTATTTATCTGTCTATCTGTCCACTTGCTTGTGTGTCTGTCTATCTACCTGTCTGTGTGTCTGTCTGCCTGTCTGCCTGCTTGTGTCTGTATTTTTGTCTGTCTGCTTGCCTGCTTGTGTGTCTGTCAGTCTGTCTGTCTATCCATCTACCCCGTCTGCCTGCCTGACAAAGTGCCTGAGTGTTTGTCTGTCTGTGTTTCAGTCGGCCTTTCTGTCTACCACCCTGTCTATCAATTTAATTATATCAACGAAGATTTTTTTTTTAAAACAAATCAAAGATCTTTGAGAGTTCAAGGTTTTCTATAATAATTGTTTCAAACATCACCTGCAAGAATTAAATTATAAGCTTACATGGCAGCACCACAACAGTAATGGCACTGATAGTCATTAAATAACTTAGAGTTACCTACATAGGTAGAAGATAAAGATGAATATGCCAATGCCGAACGATCTGTCTCTTGGTTCCAACATTCTGAAAAATAGTTGGAGAAAGTCTCATGCTTTGTTGTTGCTGTTGTTTTTGTTTTTGTGCGATCATTTTTTTTTTTTCATGGGACGCAGCGAACACCATTTCTTCGTATCTTTGCTGTCTTCTTTTCTCCCTTATTTTTTTTCTTCCTTATTGCCTTCTGTTCATTCACCTTTCTCTCTCTATTTCTTTCTTCATTCATTCATTCACTCATTCATACATCCATTCATTCATTCATTCATTCATACATTCATTCATCTATTCCTTCCTTCCTTTCTTCCTTCCTTCCTTCATTCATTCATTCATTCATACATACAGTCTTTTATTCATTCATTGTCATTTGATGCCTAACAATTTTACGTGAGCCTGGGCCATACTCTTGCCGATCTTACCTGAGGATGAACAGGTATCTGGGCACGACTGTCACCTGCATGAACAGTGTAACCGCGGCGTACACAGCAACATAGCCAATGTACTCATCCCCGCAGCCTGCCTTGCACAGTGTGGACACCGCCTCACTCCCAGTATCTGTGGCCAGTAAGCTGCAGTTCGTGAATGTCTGGAGATGGATTTGTATGTGAGAAGCAGATAGTCATAATGTTAGGTACTTTTCAACTAGAGAATTTGGTTTCATATGTTTTTAGAAACATTGATGGATGGATGGATGGATGGATGGATGGATGGATGGATGGATGGATGGATGGATGGATGGATGGATGGATGG
>JBCEWB010132015.1:0-11191 GCA_039654565.1 Peronia peronii | reverse complement strand
AATCGATGAAACAGTAGGCTGCGTGCCGCTGTCCGGGCAAAATTTCCAAATTCCAAATTTCTACCCACAAAATTTCTAAGCAAAAATTGACAACTTCTAAAAGCCGAGATAATCCTACATCTTTGGATTGAAAGGCTTAAGAAAAACAAACTAACGTGTGTGTGTTATATAATGGAAGCCGCAGAGCATACAAATCGATAAATAGACAGAAAAAGGAGACAAAACGTAAAATAAGGAGAGAGAGAGAAAGAGAGAGAGAGAGAGATAGAGATAGAGATGGGATGACATATATCAGTGATTGCCTCATGGTGAAATGGGACCCATCATTGCATTTTCTATCATAGAGTGACTTGACACGAGGCGCACAAATTACGGACAAGGTGTTGAAGAAAAAATGCTCTTCTGACGTCAGCCGAGAGTTATTGTACAGGATCTGTTTCACGTTAAAGAGAGAATTAGAAGCGTTTGTCACTGACCATTTCATTGATTTTTGTTTAGAAGCATTTCGGTCGAGCCTTAGTTTTCTTCTTTGACATGTTAAAAGTGTGCAGGCATCAGAAGTTTTTCTCTCTTGCAGTTGAGCGTTTTCACGAATCTGTGTCGTCCCCCTTCTATTTATCTGTCCGATCTTGTCTGTGTATCTGTATTGTGTGTGTGTGTCTGTCTATATGTCACGCTCACACTGTCTCTCTCTTTCACTTTCTCACTTATTGCTTTCCAAACGTCCTGTCCGACTACTATGGTTGTTCTTGAGCTAGACACGATGGTTGTGCCCTTTTACAGCTTTGTATTGTCAAATGTTCAGTGTGTCAGTAAAAATAGTCTTTTTGAAGTCTCTGCGATTTCAAAATGATTACGCTTTGTTGACTGTCTGTTGTCGTTGTTGTTATTTGCTGTCTAATCTGATCTGAAGTTCCGGGTTCGAATCCTGACAGGTCCCAACATTTTGTCCTTGGGAAAGTCAATTTACACACATTTCCTGACTCCACCCAGGTTTAAATGGGTACTCGACATAATAGACAGTGATTGATATTGTTAGATTGATAAGAATTTGAGCACCTAACAGGCAGCCGCCTTGTTTGCTTCCCAGAAAGCTGAGAACGTTTATGAATGTCTTCTATTGGTCTTTCGGGGTAATAATAGATTGTAAAGCGCTTAAAGCCTGACCTGTACGGGGATAAGCACTATATAAATACTCTCTATTATTATTATTATTAATCATCAGGAAACGGCTGTTCCATTCCCTGTATTAGGCACATCTGTCCGCTAAAACATGTCGTCGTATATCTCAGTGTAGTTGCTTCTCGCAAAATCAAAATAAATTACATGGTTGCTATGCGTTTCAGAGTACATAATATATTATTATCATTATGTGCATTACAGAATCAGGAATATAGATTGATGAGGCTTATTCGAAACAATACAGTTAGAGGGGTCTTAGAGTTTGAAATATCTGTCAAAATACCGTGTTTATTCCGAGCTATTATTAGTATTAGATTACTGTTGTGCCATAGGTTCATCAGTACAGGTCTGTGTGTAATATATTATACACTCGTTTTGATATTTCTCTTACAACTCGTAAATGCATTGCCATACGGTATTGTACTCTGTATATACTTGATCAGCCTTTTTGACGTGTAAACGTATCTTGCCGTATTCGGCACAATATAGTTATGATAGTGCTGATGTGTCGTTAAGCCCTAAGACAAACAAACAATGTGTAATCTATGAAACCTGTCTGGCAAGGTTAACTCGTTTTGATCTTTGCAACTTCGAACAAGCGTCTTATCGTGGCTCTCGTTAGCTAAACGTGCGTCATCGAAGTGACCAGAGCCACGGGCTGAAAAATTGCGGGCCAGTGCTTAAGGTGTGTCGTTTCCTTTGCTGAATGGGTGTTTTTTTAAAATTTATTTTTTTCTCTTCATTTTGCTTGTTTTCTCTCACACATTTTCCCCCTCTATGTCTTCATCTTTCGCGATTGTGAGTTATGGCTCTGATTTTTTGTTGTGGAAAATTCAACGTGGTCCTCATATGCTTGATCACACCTCCTCCTCAAGATATGGTACATATACTGAGTTTGCAATCAACTGAAGTTTATCTTTATTTATTATATTCTATACAGATGCAGTTGTAGCTGTAATCAGGCTGATAATAATGCCGTTTAGAAAAGTTCTGTATCCAATTCCATGCGTGCTGATGGAGTCCTTTATTCAGAGAGAGAGAGAGAGAGAGAGCGAGAGAGAGAGAGAGAATATGAAGATGAGGGAGAGGACGAGAAGACGGGGAAAACGAAGAGAGAGACAAAGCGAGAGAGAGAGAGAGACAAAACGAGAGAGAGAGAGAGAAAAGAGAAAATATGAAGATGAGGGAGGGGACGAGAAGACGAGGGAAAGGAAGAGAAAGAGAGACAAACAGAGAGAGAGAGAAATATATGTGTAGCGCAGATTTATTCTTAGACACCCGAGACAGATTTTAAAGCTATGGTAGTATTTTTGTTCCGTGGAAAAAGTCAGTCCCTGGCAGTCAGATCGTTCATAATGTTTAAATGAACAGATGTACGATGTACATGTTTGTTGCTTTTGTTACTGTTGTTGAAAACTTATATGTAAAAAAAAATGCCAGTGCTTCTCAGTAGAATAAACTTTTACATCGCCATATTATTGTGCCAGAGCTGTCTCAGTGCTATTTTGTTAATGGACCAGAGAGGGAAATCGTGTCACGGTGTGTGTTTGCGGACCGAATTTGTCATCGTATGGAAACCGATCTAGGTCGTTCTCACTTTACAACAAATCGTTCATCGGTGATACAAAAAGGCCACGGGCAGTACCGCTGTACATTGCGTTTTTTATCGTGTAGAAATTCTTTTCAGCGCTGATGTTTCAAATGTCGCGATTGCTTGAAGGTCGAGAGGAGTAACACTAACATACAGAAAAAGCGTGTGGCTAAGAAGGAAGATCAGAGAGAGTCCCAGCAATCAGTTTTACAGATGTTTGTTTCGATGTATGCCCTGTCCCAGCTTGATCCCAAATTCTGCTGTTCATCATGGATATTTTATACGCGAACTCTGCGCAAGATTGCGTTTTGTCATTGATATGTGAGGTTCGTCATCTGTGGTCCTTGCGAACGCAGTGCGAAAGAGAGCAGACAGCGCAGAGACAACTAAATGTGGTCGATGAAGGAGATGTCAAAGATTTGAAAGCAATGAAGGAAAGGGAAGGAGGTGAGGGGGAGAGAAAGAGAGATCAGAGAGAGAGAGAGAGAGAGAGAGAACGGGTAAAGGAAGATGGGATAAATCGAGAAAAGAGAAAATTAATGCTCTCAACATTTGCGGAGGTATCAGTTGATATTTGTTCTGCAGAGGTTTGGAGTATGGGCATTCCAAGTAGCGCTCAGATAGCCAGCCGTTCTCGCACAGACAATTGCAACACGTTAGATTTGCTCACTGGGCTTGAGTTTGGTCACCAATGTGTTTGCCTTGGCGTGTTTTAAAGTGAAGTTTAAAATAAAGGGCACGTTGTGCTCATCCTCGTATTGACCCGAATGCTCGTCGGCGAGTGAGGATTTTGTATCGGTGTTTCTTGATAGAAGCAAGAAGGTAGAATGAGAGGCTATTAGTGTTTGGTACAAATTTTATCAATCATACCCCTTTGTCTCTTCTTTTTTCTTCTTGTTCGTCTGTTTGTTTGTTAGTCTGGCAATATGTTTATTTATTCCCCTTACTCGTTTTCGTTATTTCCATCCCTCTCACCTGTTCTTCCCCTATCGTCTATACTTTTGTCAGTCTTTCTGTCTATCTGTTTGTCTGTCTTTCTGTCTATCTGTTTGTCTGCTTATCTGTCTATCTGTATGCCTGTTTGTCTATCTGTTTGTCTGTCTGTCTGTCTACTTCTCCAATTCACCCTCCGTGTTTTTCACCTTCCTGACATCTTTATTTTCAGATTTTACATGTAATTCAAAAGCTGAAATCAAAAGTTATTCGATGCTGATCGAAGTGGCTGTGTCTCCACTAACATTGCGATGTTTCTGATAATGTATTTGGCATATTATTATCTTGGCTCACTCTCACACCATGCTCAGCTATGGAGGGAATGAAATAAATGGAGCGTCAAAGATGGATGAAATACTATAATTGCAGGAAGACGATACTTTATTGTGCCATATTGTTGCTATTATTATTATCAATATTGTTTTAGACGAGCATGTGTCAGATGACTGGAGCTTGTGTCGAGGAGATGGGGGGGGGGGGGGGGGGGAAGGAAGGGAGGGGAAAGATGTGGTACACCCGTTCCTTGGTACACAGACCTTTGTCTCATGCCACCCAGTTCACATTTTCAGGGATGGCAGACAAATAGCGGTGTCTGGGGTCCTTCCTGTAGTGTGCTATGGAACATCTTCTTGATAAAGCTTCCTGCGGGAGCGAGTAAAGGTAATCTATTGACAGAGAGTGCCAAGTACCAAGCGGTCAATGTCATAATGAAGATGGAGTGATACCTTAATACCAGACACCATAATGAAGAAGAATGGCATTCTACAATACGATTTTTTCGTGGAGAAAAATAGGGAACTGAATTTGCGCCATTAGTTAGTTATAATTCTGGAATGAATGGCATACAACACAGAAATAAGCTGAAATTATACGATAAATCAAAACTCCTGTCCATTTACTCTGAGACTATAGGTACATTTTTATGTTATGAGATCCTTTATCGATGGTAATGTTCTGTGAACGTAATTAATATGTCAGCTAACTCCTATCCCATGCCATCCTATCTGATCTTGTTCTGTCATTTCTTATCTTGCCTTATCTTATCTTATTTGTCCCGCCTTGTCTTGATTTGATTGCTAACTTCTTTTTTTCCCCCAGCGGGCAGAGATGCGTTATATCATTTTCACTTTTACGGTTTCATGCAGTATTGTTTGTCATATAGTTGTGGGTGCCTAACTGTCCTGAGGAGGATCAGGGTTCGAAAAGTGCCCCCCCCCCCCCTTTTTTTAGTAAGAAAAACAAATAAACAAACAAAAAAGTACCCAACTTATTTCTTAAATACAACTGAAGATGGTGATTCTGCTAATTAAATGATTTAAATATACATCATAACAGAGGCATAAAACAAATTTACAGAAATGATAGAATGGTGCGTACGTAGTCTTTGCAAATATTATTAATTTTGTCGTGTTGCATTTTACAGCTTCTTTTTTTTTCTGTCTTTCTTTCTTTCTTTTCAAAGAATGTTTATATCCAGATCTGATAGGCATTGTCTAATGATGCCAGCCTCTTTATGATTGAATGTGACGGTCTGCCTGTGAGCATTGAAACGTTATCAATACAGAATGACAAAACATTGGCTTCAGTCACAGTGATAGCAATAGTTTCACGCTGATCTCGATAAGTTATGCCCAGATTATCTTGGAAAAAACAACAACAAAGGAACTGCACATTTTCATTCGCGAATCAAATTTTGATTTCCTGCATAGCCCAGAATTTTTCGTAAACGGCGTATTCTTTTCAAATTTAAAGAATAACAAATCGTTTTTCTGTCAGAGATGGGGAGGATTGAGAAAATATTCCACGCTCAGGGTGGATTTTCATTCCCGTGTTTCGAAAATAAGGAGCGGATCTTCTGTGTTGCGTTGTGCATTTCCCATGTAGCCAATGAGCAATCCTGTCAGACTTCGATAGAACGTCATTTCCCCGAAAATGCTGTTTCGAAAAGACTGGGATTAAATTTTATGATCTCTTGTTTAATACCCAGCATTTAAAATGCGGTTTCTACAGATTGAAGCGATGCTGTTAGGTTGTCTTTCAGTATTGTGGAAAGTTATATTTGAATAGATGTGATGACAAAGACATTTGGTTAGAATCGCGCTATTGAACACATTTGGTCGTTAGAGTATAAGCTCTCAGGCAGGGATAGTGGGCTGATCGAACATTGGTTTTGATTTGTAAGTGTGATGGAGAATTTGTGGAGTAGGGGATGAGGAGATGACGAGTAGTATAGAAATCATTTTATCATGTGCCCACTCAGAGCTGGACTAGTCGTAGGGATAGACGATAGAAGCAGGATAATTTATTGACCCGTAGAAATTCACTTCAGTTAAAATTATTTGAAGACTAAGATGAAAGAACAGCAGATGTCCAGTTTTTTTTTTACTGTTTTTGCAAAGTTACGATTCATGGATTTAGCCTTAACTATCCCACCTGAAAAGGTCAGAAAGAACAGCCACTGTTGTCCAAGGCAAAGGTTTGAATCAATGACTTCACCAGACAGTTAACCCCCCTTGGTCTTCATTTGTAACTATAGTGAGGAAGCTTCTAGTTTTTTCCTATATTTCATGAAGTAGTGCTAGTACCTGGGCGGCTTTGATGATTTCTATTATTCGGCGAAATCTATACTTTTGTGAATAATTTATGGAAAATCACTTTTGTTATCTCCAAGTCTGTGAGACTCATGGCAATCAACTGAACACATACGATCCATCTTTGCGCACTTCTCGTGAGGCATATTTGTGAAATTAGTTATTCAAATAAGTTTTAAAACACAAATGCTGAGAATTACTATAAGTATTACTATAAGGTAATTTGATCTACATAGTATTTCTGAAGTAAGATGTGTTTTCACATTTATAGATGGAAATATGCCAGGAAATGTAGAAAAACCCTTAGGTCATTACGTTTAGCTTCGAGAATGCTTTTCGTTTCTAAATGGGCATCACATCGAGGGCATTAAACAGACCCTCTCATAAACACAATCAAAGCGGGGAGAGACAGAATTTGTGTATATTTCACTACACTTCAGCCATGATTTTTGTCAACAGAAAAGGACGTCAGACTATCAGCTTAATTGAATGGTGCGGGCTAGTGCTAGGAATGACAGCTGTAAACATCTCACTGGACGTGATAGCAGTTTATAGGAGATATAGCCCTGGAGCTGGTGCTGGCAGAGCGAGCTTTCCCTCCTGGTGAGGAAGGGGTAACTAGCCCGGCCGTGATAGATTCCAGATGGCACTCACGTTCTCAGGAGACAGATCTTACGTTATGACTCTCCTGTGTCCCAGAGACAAAGATCTAACCTGCCTGTCCCTCTACCGCTCGCCGCCCCCGCAGCCAGCTTCCAAATCTATTGACGCCAAGGCCAGCGAAACGAACGTGTGCCTTCTTGCAAATCGATGTTCGCAGCTCGGGACCCACCGGGCTCCTTTCACAGGGCAAGTCCAGAATAAGTGACCTACCAGGGGAATCTCATCCCGCTTTCAATCACAGATATTGACCACAGGCGGTACAGGTCCTCACAGAGCAACCTGAGCAGGACTACTGCTATTTTCGTGATCTGGATCTCCACCAGTTATGAGCCATTTACTTGTTCAGCCATTTACACTAGCTGAGGAACAGCCCAGATCACAACTTTTTACTGTAGAATTTCATTAACCTCTTTGATGATCTGCTCCCCAGGAGTGAAGAGGAGCTATCAGATAGGGCTATCAGATTTTGGTACCTTACTCCACCCCGCCTTTATACACTTTAATCGCTGATACAGCCTTCCGTATGACATTAAGATACTCCCATACTTTGCTAATTGATTTGAGGAAGGACAGGATAAATCCAGAATTCAATTAGTTCTCTGCCTTGATACATAAATTGTAAGGACAAAGAAACCGTAGTTTGGGTTTTGAAGTCTGCAGTGGGAATTTAGACAGGATGTTCATTTGTGTGGGTCATCCTTGTGAAAAAAAAGTCCAAGCTAATGGTCTACGAAAACATTTCAAGCTCTCCTCCTCCGTAGATATTTCATGAACGGTAACCCCCCTCTCATCTTCCTTTATAGAGGCATTTCTTTACCAGTATGGCAAATCCGATATTGTAGTCTATGGAAGTTGCTGAACTAGAGCTCTTAAGAAGTGATTAGCACAATACTAAACAAAACAATAATTATTTCGATGAGTTTATCCGAGTTTGCTCTTAACAAAAAGTCATGGCGTTTCTTCATTTGTGCATAATGTAGAAAAATAAGAAGGCTCCCCACACTTCTTTTGGACAAAATTATTTTTTTTTGCCTTGTATTTCAAAGTCGTTAATACATTATGGTTCTAGAACACGGAGGTTGGATTGACGAAACCGTGGGGATTGAGATACACTTGAAAAGTGGGTTTCCAAACTCAGTAAGTCAGTTTTTTCATGTCTCAGAAATTGAGGAAAACTTCCCATTCCATGCCAAATTATGCTAGCTTTTGCCACTTGGCATATTGTTTTGCTTCTTGAAGACCACATTATACCCATGCACGTTATCAAAATCAATATAGCCGAGCTCCCATTTAGCCAATGAGACAATTTTACTTTAAAAGTTAAAAACCGGCTAACAAGTTTTGGAAAACTACTCTTCACTTATTTGTAACAAATATCGTGATTATTCCGTGCTATCAGATTGCTATTGTGCTATAATTTCAGTGCAGCCGATATGTTCGTAGCCCGTGGAACCTGCCTGGTAAAATGAACTCCATTTATTTTGCCTACAGGCCCCTTTTCCCTATGAGATGGTGCGGTAAACAACAACAACAACAACAATGTGGTTTCAGTTAGATTTTCTGTCCGTTAGCGGATGAAGAACTGACCAAAGAGATCAACAATAACAGCAACAGAAAGAGAAAAAGGAAAATGGAGAAATGAGCGAGGAGAGATAATAATAAGAAAGACAAAAGAAAAAGCCCAGAGATTATCGGGGGGTGGGGGGGGGGGGGGTGGGGGGAAAGAAATCTAACCTCAGATGAGGAATCGCGTCTTGTCTCAAAATTATTTTTTGTCGTGTACGGGAAGAAAATTGGAATGATTTGGGAGTCGAGGAGAGACGCCGTTAAGGGAATGTTAAGCAACTTTCACTCGGATGTCTTGGTAACCCGTGATCAGGATATTCTTAAGCCGAAATATACGGGAGGAAAAAAATAGAGAGGCTCTAAAGAACAACGTAAATTAATCTAGAAAGAGCGTGATATGCAATATGTTTCTAAGTGTGTTTATATACATATTTGGTGGTTGTGGGTGGATACAAGTAGTCATGAAGTCGGAAAGCCATGATAGGGATAAGGAGAGAAGAAAATATAACCTGTGTGTGTGTGTATGTGTGTGTGTGTGTGTGTGTGCGTGTGTGTGTGTGTGTTGGGGAGGGAGGCGGATGAAGCACAAAAGGATAAAAGAGAAGAAGAAGAAAAAGAGAGGAAAGGGGGGGGGGGGGAAGGAGGAGAATACCAAGGTGAAAAAAGCAAAAGAAGAAAAAGACGAAGATGCAGAAGATTTTTTTTTTTTTTTTAAAGAGAGAACAATAAGATGAACAAATCCAGAAGAAGAAGAAAATGATGAAGAAGGAAAAGAGAAGTGGCAGGATATCACCGTCCGAGATCGGTGTAGAGTTCGTTACCCTCGTGACCGACCGGCTCTGTCGAGAAACTCCTATGCCCAATGTCCGGTTGTGATTGACAGGCGTGTTTAAGAAGAAAGTGACTGCTGGTAATAGTATCAGGCCAAACGTCAGGCCCCGCAAGGGGCTCTTCCTGCAAGGCAGAGAGGAAGCCTTGTCTTTTGGCGTGAGGGTTATCGTTTAGTGTCAATCGCCACCTGACCTTTAAGTGCCAGGTACCGTCCACTGATACCCGTGCCGTCACCTCGCGAAGGTCTTTTGAAAAAGAAGTTTTGTTTACTGCCGGAGTCGATGATAGAACAGACATTAATTCTGAAGTACAAAACGCCTTTGTCGTGAGAATTAAACATTTCCCAAACTATTCAATATAACTGTCCACAGCACAGAAAAACAGTCTAATGCATCACGCACAGTATTCTTCTCAACACCGTACTTTACGTACCATTCGGTCGCATTAATAAAAATCGATTTTCTCGAAATTTCATTATTTGAACCCCCCCCCCTCCCTCCCCCTCCCCTTTCAAGAGAGAGAGAAAGAGAGAGAGAGAGAGAGAGAGATATTGCAGAAAAAACAGCAATTTTCTCGATCCAGCGTTAGCAGGGACACATGTTTTGTTACAGTACATTGTAATTTTTTAGCATAGTATTTGTTGTATGTTGTAACGCACTATGGCCAATCAGTTAGTTCATGTAGCTTACCGACCTGAAAGTGTCATGTTAAGTCAGTGATAATACATCCTTCGACAGCAGGTCATATTTCATCACGCTTGGGTATATTCCCACTTGTTCAGAATTTAACAATGTTAGCTCAGTAACAAACAAGTAACCATTTGCGGTGCATAAACCTAGCTTCATTCTCTAAAAACTACATTTTGATCACCGTTATAATGAAAGAGAGTCATGAAACCAGCTGACGATGTTTGTCCAATCAGTTCCAGTAGCTGGCTGCTCTGATAGTGCGATGTTCATCAGTGATGCCTTAACTCCCAGTTTGTTCATAGCTCTCTTGATTGCCGTTGGTCTTTGCGGGTGACCTTTATTGTCTTACTAGCATCTTATTTCACATGGGAGGAAGAGAGACGAAGGCGAGCGAGCGAGCGAGCGAGCGAGAGAGAGAGAGAGAGAGAGAGAAAGGGTAGTTGGAAGAAAGAAGATAGAGAGCGAGCGAGAGAGTTAAATGTAGAAAGAGAGAGAGAGAAGAAAGAAGGAGAGCCAAAATAGATAGATAGGTAAGTAGAGAGGGAGGAGGGGTAGAAATACCTCCATTCCGCCATAACTAATGAGGATTTCGGTAGCAGCAATATGGCTGTCTTACGACAGGCTCTGTAGCTCTGAATGACACAACCTGGTTCCTGCCACCCGCTCAGTAATTATGATTTACTTTCCTTGTCACCGTAGAGATGTTTGGAAAGCAGCCGGCGACGCAGATAACTCAGCTTCTTTACGCAGACCAGTAATGAGGAATGATGTAAGTTTGGTAATGAAAAGGATTAGGCTTCCTGATGTGATATCTGGGTCATGGATCTCGTCGGCCTGTTTCTCTGAAAGCCCTAGTCCTGTTCATCTTCTTGAGAGGCATCATGGGTATAACGCTACTTGACAGTCAGGATCTTAGCTCATCTTGTTTTCCAAGGTGTGTTGGATCAGAAACGTCTATGTCTTTATATCAATATTTAGCACAACAATAACAACAGTGCAACTAGGTCTACAAGAAGAAGAAGAAGAAGAAGAAGAAGAAGAAGAAGAAGAAGAAGAAGAAGAAGAAGAAGAAGAAGAAGAAGAAG
>JBCEWB010132004.1:0-11191 GCA_039654565.1 Peronia peronii | reverse complement strand
CACACACACACACACACACACACACACACACACACATACATACATACATACATACATATTTTTGGGCCTTTTGCTTGAAACACATCAGGAAAAACTTCAGGAAAAGAAATTGTGGCAAAAAAGAGAATGTTTTCTTCTTGTTAAAATTTCACAATGGTTTTAGAAGATTTTTTTCCTCTTTACACTGCTTGCTCAACACCGTTTTTGGCTGGCAAAGGGAGTTAATTGGACTGGGTACAACGATGTCCCACTACTCTGTAACGAGAAAAAGATTTTATCAAAGCACGATAGGTGAGCCGTACGAGTGCAGGTGGCTTACATGTCGGGATAAGTCAGCGAGGCCAGGGGGGTTAAACTGCCGTTGGAGCCGGCACTGCACAGTGTTTGCTTTTATACATCAGAGGAATGGACTTAGGAGTCGCATCAAAGTCAGAACCCGAGAAAGTTAGTGAAATCTGATCACTGTGGACCTACAAACGGAACGTGGTTTCCCTGGGAATGAACTTACGAGCAGATTTACATGACAAACCGGATCAGTAAGGGCCAAATCAGGCAAAGTGCCAGTACAAAAAGGACAATTATTATGTTTTCCAACCGTCGAGATAACCTCCACAAGGAGGTTGAAAGACGTATATAGAACGTAACGTAACATAATGTTTTCCGACTTTCCAACCGGGAAATTATTTAGAGAGCAGGTTTTACTGAGTATGAGTAAATCAATACTATGTGCAAAAGTAATGTATCATAGAAAATAGATTTAACACGACAGCAATTTTTTAACGTGGATTAAAACACACACAAACAAACAACAGTCTAAATTATATATATGGCACTCTGCAATATTGCAATAGATAGGTAAAAGCCATAAATATGCTTAGACAAATTATTCAGCAAAAGCAAACTGATATAGAGACCATGTGAAATTCATTATGAATGTCTGTTCTTTTTAATGTTCTCTCTACACATAGATTCACTACCAACGCCACTCACTTATAAGTTATATTGAGTATACTATTATATTATTACTTGATCAAAATTTGCAACAGAACTTTTTATTCAAGAAAATCGTCACTTGACGGAGATCAGTATAGTAAAGGGTAGGGCTACAAATTCAGGTGGTCTCTTATAGTATTATATAATTATAAGCTTATATCCCCCGCTTTTCCCAAAGACTAGAAGAGAACGAACAAATGAAAGCGAGGGAGCGGGGGTGACAAGCCATTCAAAGCAATTTATAGAAACCATAAAAAGAGAAGATATACAAAGAACAGAAAAACTGGATCAAAAGTGGCGTCATTGAAACAAGTTAAGTCAGAAAGGTGGAAAGATGTTGAAACGTGGATTAGTCTGACTTTGATCAACCTCTTGAGAACTCATTGTATAATATATATATCATGTCACAGCTAAACTATCGGGTTATCTCATGAATGTACAACGCAACGATACGATCTGATCTAACAAATGGCACAGTCAATACTCAAGGGAGCCGCGGCAGAGCGTAGCAATGAGAAAGAGCTACATCTAAGAGCGATGTGAGCGAAAAAGGCTTAAGCTAAGTTGATATTTTACATGAAATGTGCGTTGTGCAAGCAAATGCAAGACCGTTTTCAACGAGACGTGATATTTTGGAGACCATAAAGTTACAAGAGCTTGCATAGAAGAGCACCATCAGACAAATGGACAAGTACACCCGAGCAGCTCCAAGCAGCAGCACCGTCTACATTTTGAGTATTCAGAATGCCATTGTTATTGATCGACATGTTGGGTTTTGTGTACCTCAAGTGGGGCCAGCATGATGAATCATTCATGAAATAATAATTATAGAATATTGAGAAAACAGAGATAACGTTTTTTGCGCGTATGTATATTTGTGTGTGTGTGTATGTGTGTGTGTGTTCTTTCCAACGGGAAGTCTATTGGCTGAATCCTCCCAAACAAAAATAAGAAAAAATGGAAAATATTTCATAACAATAAATTCAGGAAAAACGATAAAAAAGCCAAAGAAGAGATTATTTTCTAAAAAAATAATTAATTTCAAAAATCTTATTCATATTTCATTCTTTGCTGTTCTCAGTCATGCCAAGATGCAAATCCATTTTCCATATTGATTTGATTTACTTTGACCACCTGGCAAGTCAAACCTCTTGCTTTGCTCTCTTCTGTTCTCCTAAAACAATTAAGCCTATTACAACAATATAGCTCCAGACCGCTTGTTACAGAAATATATGAATATATTTTATAATGCACACGGTAAAATAATCCTCCTAACTTGTATATCAAGCAAAACTTTACATCGATTACTTTTCATCTGAAATCTTGGCTGGGAATCATTGTCTTCCGATCTTCGTGGGAGAGGTCACTGTAGATATGATCTAAGGCACTTTCTCACAGTCTAATGATCTGTAATGAATGTACAACACAGTATTTCTCATGCAAATTTAAATGAGAAATGACACATAACCAGTCTTATGGAGAAAACAAAATAATTAGGACAGTGATGCAATCTATGCCACTGTAATTATCCTTGGTTAAAATACTGTACACAAGTTTCCAGTGGAATAAAATGTATCCATTTTTCTCATGGTCTGCACAAAGATAGTAGTAGGCTTTAAGGCAGGATGAGTTTGCTACATCTCATAGCCAAGTCAGGTACTAGCCTAGTATGACCAACAACGATGAGGAAATCGCGAGGATGCTATGGACACATAGCCAGACACTAAGCCTTACTATGAGGGGTCTGAGAGCTTAGCTACATAAGAACATACACATGAACGTGAATATAATAAGAAAAAATAGCAGCTAAAAGGGAAAAGTAACGTAAATAGTTGACACATAGATGAGAATTATTTTAACAGAAATAGTCACGGCATGGCTTCATTTCGGTATTTGGAACTCAGCGATTGGCCGGCTATTGTGGCCGTTTCTACGGCATCGCCTGCTTCCTGACATTGAGCGATGGTCAGGAGAAGCGAAATGTACAGATACGTGACCAAACCCCCTATAGCGGGAAGTGTGAAGGATTTTCCCCCGCCCTTGATTGGGCAAAATAAGTTGTCTCACCTTGGTACAGTGACACTGAGAGTTACTGCCCCTGTTCCATGGCGGGGGCGCTCAATCAGACGTTTTTATGGCAAGAGAATGAATAACTAACTAGGGTCACCAACATCGTGCTAGGTCACTAGATTGTAAACAATGGCCCTTATTCACTCGTTAGTATGCCTAGTGGGACACAAACAAGAATCCAACATTCTCTGAATTAATCATGCTAATTGCACACAAAACGACTAAGCTTACAACAATAACAATAACTATCGAAAGAGCAGCATCCACCAGGAGCAAGAAACACAGGGCTATTGAAGAGAAATAAATAAATAAATAAATGAATAAATAAATAAATACATAAATAGATAAATAAATAAAAAAAAGTAAAGATATGATTTTAAAAATTTTAAAAGGCATTGTGATGGATGGTTATTCTGCTTTTAATATTAAAACTGTCACAAATCAACCGAGGTAGATATAAAACAGGATCATAATCAATATGATACGACAAATATTTAGGCTGTTCATCTGTTGTAATATGTTATATTTCTTGAGATATGAGTTGATAATAACTGAAGTATCAACATTTACCAGGTCGTTTGATGTGAAATGTATAATTATAATTTGATACAGTGATGTGCTCTAAGTTTCAAAGTAAGGGTCTCGAATGTAGTGTACAAAAACAATTTTCATATATATACAATAATGTAGTTTTTTCATTTTTTATTTATTTTATATATTTATTTTTTTATTTTTATTATTATTATTATTATTTTTTGCTGGGCTTTTGAGAATAACTAAAGATTCGCTCCCGAAAGAAACAGCAACAAAACAGTTTCTTTCAGAGAATAATGCCAGACGGGAGTGATGCTAGAACGCCAGGAGCACCCCCTTAGGTACGTCATTAGGCGTCACACCAGAATCTAATTAGCAATAAGAATTCCATTAAATAGATCATATTGTACTGAATATTTATCGGACCGTATGGTGGGCCCCCAGACAGTGCCATTCTATCAAAGAACGAGCCACATGACTCTTGACCGATCATGAGGGTGTCCAACATTTATATTTTTTAATCTAGACAAAGAATAGAACCACAAACGGCGGAATATTGAATTTTATATTCCAAAACACAAACAACATCAAAAGCAAAATCTTGATCAATAAATCGTTCCCACACTTTGATGTTCCACATGCGTGCGTGTCGATCTGATGAGCATCAAATTGATCATCCTGATCTACGAACTGTCAAAGAAGATCAAGTGAATGGCATGATCTTGCACTAAATATTATTCTCATTGATACCAGTTTAGGAATAACAGCTGTGACAGAGTTTATCAACTAATAAAACACGTTTCAATTGATCTAAAACATGTTGGAGTTCATTTTCAACGGGGCCAAATGCCACGGCATTTTCAGAACAGAAACACATTGCACCTTCACAAACAGAAAGAGAGAAGCCATGAAAACAGAGATCGATAAACTGACAAACAACCAGCCAAACGGACAAACAGACAGACACATAGGCAGACAGACAGACATATAGATGAACAGAAGAACCGATGGCTGGACAAACAGATGGCTAGATAGACAGACAGTAAGGAAGATAGATAGATGGATTTCCAGATAGACAGACAGACAGACAGACAAAAAGACAGACAGAAAGAAAGACAGAGAGACAATCCAAGTAGCATCCACGGCAATTATGCCATGTCCGTGAAGACGAAATCATGTAAAATGAAACCGAACTGTAAGCAATGATACAAGCTAAGAATGATGATATAATTGATATAACTGAAAGATGTTAACGGTGATTGAGTACATTACACTATATTTCTTTAACATTTGATAATAATTGCATATTGCATTCATATTCATATAATAATATCTGTTTAAAGTTAATGACGATTTCGCAGTTTTTACTTGGTAATCATGATGTTGACGATGAGACAGTCATATTATATTTTATAAAATGATGGTGATGATGGTGTAAATGATCGGCTGAAAATGGTAGCATTTTGTTCACTTTCCTTCCATTGTTCGATTGTTCTCTGGTATAGACCTAGATTTTTTTGCTATTAGAATCTATTAATGATGGATGTGAGCATTCCAGTCTACAGAGAAATTAAAAAGATACTCACCTCGTGTCGTTAGCTTCTGTGGCCTTCTGCAGGAAGTGGGACATGCCCTCGATAAAAGTACTCATGATGCTGTGTGATTGCGCGGCTCCACGTAGTTAAAAATAATCCAATATAGCAGAAATTCAGCAACTTTTGTTAAGATTGACACCTCTGGGATGTCACTGTTTGAAACATGAACCGGTGTTTATTGCTGTTGTTGTTGTTGTTGCATTCCAAGTCCACATATTTTGGGTCTGTTGTAGCTGACACGGCTCTGGTCAAAAATTCGTGTGCTTTGTGTTTTATTATTATACCTGTGCCATATACGTGCTCACAAAGATTGTGTATATGTGACGATTCTTGTAGATCGCAAGACTTCCCCAATGGATGGTAGATTTCTTAAAAGAAATTATCTAGCACACGTTCTTTTTACTGTATTCTCGATGAAATGACTCTCTCTCATTTCCCGTCCCCTGTAATTAACAGGATATCGACGGCCACTGACAGTTTAGCTTTCCTTTCTTGTGTGAGGCTGAGTTACCAGAATAACATACTCGACACACTATTCGTCACGGGACTGTCTCAAGTTGTAGGCATCTGTGGGAGATAAAAAGACGTTTAAATGATTCGCGTGTTTTGATGGCGAACTTGTTTGGAAGATAATGCCAATAAAACGATTAGAGATATGTGCCATGGTAGTGGACATCTATAGAAGGTAGCATTGAAAAACATTTCGACTTAAGTGCTGTTGTTGTCAACAACTTCAGAAAATAACATTATGAAAACTTTTCAACATGTAATATATCTTTCGAAGGAAGCCATGTTTCGGAGGTAAGATCTAGTGACTGATCAGAATTTCTGCATAAACTTAAATGCAAAGGACATAAAACAAAATGAACCCCGTTAAAACAACTGAAGAAAAAAAAAAACTGAATTTCTAGTGAAAATAGTCAGCCAGTGAAAAAGAAATATATGAAGTACAACAGTAATGCTAGAATTTGGTTTGCCAGCCACATTACGTTCATTTACAGGGTAGAGGGATCTAAGACAAAAACTATAATATCTTTTAATTCATTTCTGCAAAGCTTGTGTATTTCATTTACCTTGTACTTTTTTTACTCACCATCACTATCTCATTATTTTTTTTATATGTACCACAACAATACATGTTTACAGAATTATTTCTGCACAGCCACCTCACCACGCAACATAGACACTACATATGCAGGCTGTTAAAGGCGGCACGCTCACAGCTCACCTTGGGGTTGGAATCAAAGCATAAGGAGGCAGTCTAGCTGGTGAGTTAAAGTGCTCGTTCTCTGACCTGATACATAAGCCTATAGTGACTATGATCTTGTGTCTATACTCTTCAATGATGTTTCTGCAGTTTATCAATTAATTAAAAGTTCCGGTGTGGCCTCGGAGTTGTCCTCCGATGAATGACGTAATGATGAAGTTAATGCGGTGTGTCTGCGTTCGTGCCAAGACCTTTCAGGGGACCAGAGTAAGTGCAAGGATCCTGAGTGAGAGAAATCTCAATGGCTATCAACAGCTGACAAAGGTCATGGAGTACAACATACTTAGAGATGATGGCAAAATAATCACACTGGGCTCTTGGAAGACACGATTTAAAATAGATAGAATTATGTACATAAACGCAGAAAAGTCTTCTTTAAGCTCAGCAAATGATGTAGACCACAAGCTGAAATTGCCAAGTTTAATGCCACATAGATTATAGGCACAATATATTTTTGAGAATACAGTGTTACAAGAAACGACGAGAGGACAAACCAATTCCGTTTCTATATTTGTGTAATGAAACGACAGTGCTGAGATTGTTGGGTTGGTACTTTAAAAAAAAAAGAGAGGCGGGGGACGGGAGAGTGGTGATTACATAATAGATGGTAATTTGACCAAAATACCAAAGCAGCAAGCAAGCTGTTGACTGCTATGCCCTTCCCTCTTCCAAAAGAGGGATTATTTTGACAAGGCTCTATATGCCAATTCCTGCAACCTTTCTTTATCGAGCGACATCAGAAGGGATTGTATACTGAAATATATGGCACCCATGAGCTGGAGAGCAATAATGTTTCCCATTTTAAATTTCCATAAATTCTTACCCTTACCATGACAAAGATTAACACAACATTCCTTAAAAAAAAGGCTTTTTTTTTAAAAATTTAATGTGACATAGGCCTTTGTGCTTTATATTTCACTCAAACTCGATTGCTTTATTCAATATAAGTCCCGAACTTTAAAAAAAATAAAATGTCAAATGATTCGTTTGTAAACTATGCAAAACAAAAATTGGAAATTGTAAAGTTTGCATACAACCCACTTCCTTAAATGTCAATAGAAGTTTAAGTCATAACAATATGTTGAATTTTTCAATTTGCTCGGTCTCAATTTTGTCAGTAGATGACAATACAACGCTCTCAATAGGTACAACTAAGACATCATGACAAAGAAACAATTCAGTATCGCGCACAGAGAAGAAAGCTATGGCATCAAGATCTTCATTGACATCCTTTGTATTTCAAAATCCTTCCATGACAGTCGGACACACACCGCTGTCCGGGTAAACTGTCGAAAACCTTGTCAATGTATTCCAAACTAAATATTCCTTTGTCTCTCCAATTACATGAACCCACCAATGCCAAGAATATGCTGGTACTGAGGTTTCATTTACATTATAAAACATACATTAAACAACGATGCCACAAAAATCAGCTGTGAGAGAGCTAAGATACCAGGTCATTGGTTATTTATATTGTCTGTGTGTGAGTGACTGAGAGTACGGGGTAAACTACAACACACAGAGACAGAAGACGTTGTTTTCTGCCTCTGAAATCTGATCTGTTCATGCTGGGGACCCATATGCTGGTTTTTCATATGGCATACATATATCACAACCCTCTGTGGGAACCATCATGTTTCTTTATCAATGCTTCATATATCTATCCCTCAAATCCCTTCCGCAGACTAAACCACTCTGGACAACTCTAACGTATTTCGACAAAAATCCTTTCCCCAAAAACTCCTGTTTCGACAAAATCCTGGTTTAGTTTTTACATCTCGCTTTAAAAACACATCAAATCAATGTTTTCTAATATTCTAATAATAATTTGTATCTGGAAACAATTAAACTGTGATTTTTAAAAAATGTACCTTCAAAGTACCTTTGAACTTCATCTTGATAGCACTGACAACGTAAATGAAAAAAAAAAACGTAAAACAGCAAAAACAAACAAACAAAAACAAAATAAAACAAAACAAAACAAAACAAAATAAAAACCCTCTATTTTGCATAAAGAAATAACTTAAAGTGAAACATGTTAGTAATGACGAATATTCAGAGGATAACCTCAATGTGGCTGATATTTAACATTGCTTTAAGGTTATTATTGTCATAGTCTTTCAAAACATGCCCTAGATCTTAGAATGTTAATTTCACGTGACTAGGGCTTGGGCATGACATACTAATGAGCATTCATAATCTAGTCCATTGTGCATACAACAGAGAAAGGTGACTGACGTCATGCAAGACGGCTGGCCAACCTGGGAAAACCTGGATGGTTGGTGTGATGGAGACTATGAGTATAACGTCATCGGACCCTATACGGGTTGTCTCAGCTTGTCGACAGGATCGAAAGCTCCACCATTCCCGCGACATCCCTACCATGCGTTCAGAAGGAAAGCCAACGGTGCAAACGGTACGGGCAAAGACGAAAAACTAGAATGACCTGTTGACTCTTAGAGTGACAACAGTCCCCATTGTCCAGTATGTCAAAGCCAGTCTTATCTCTCTTCACCTGGGCTGATGTTCCTATCATCTGATTGGTATCTTTAGTCTTGCTAGATCTACACTTCCAGCACATCACATTTAAGTTCCCATAATGTCTATCGAATTACAGGTGCTGCCAAAGTGGTGTCCTATACTTTTAACACTTGACAGCCATTCTAAAATGCATAAATCATTCTGTGTTTCTTTTGGTGCCGGTAATTTGGTCATAACGTTTGACAGTAATATGAAAACAAGAGATAAAGGGAGGACATAATTATGTAATTTAAAACAGTATGAATTTCAGATGGAATAAATTTGGTTACAACAGCATATTATACTGTATTTTCCTTGTTTACAACCACCGATGAACTTACACATGTATACCATCCAAAGAACTTACTGGAGATTTATCTCTTTATCCCAGGATGGGAAGCATTGTCTGTCTGTACTGTGAGAGTTTTGACAAGTTTAATATTTTGGACAGAATCGAGTGAGGCTTTAAGATGTGTTGAAGATAATGTTTGTGTTTGAAAGTACTTCAAAATCGGCTTTGGCCACCATAATGACTTTGACACGACCATTGTTTACTTAGTTAAAATGGATTTATATGGATTTATACGTTCTATCCGCCCACATAGCATATTCAATCGTTCCAACAACTAAAGCACGTTCGCTCTGTTGTCTCAACTATGCTAGTCGTCTCAAATATACAAACGGCCCTTTCATGGTTGAATAAATGCTTTTTCTTTTCGATCCGTCTTGCTTTTCTCCCTTGTAGAAAAGGTCAAGAGGTTTTATAGAAAGTGTTAAGCACAATACAGTCATTATCAGAGTCCCTGATTGATGTGCATATCTTTTTCAACAGATAAAAAAAAAATGTTTGGGTGAATGTCACAAAGTATCGTTATTGCAACCATTTGCAGAGATAAAGTGTTAGAGTTATTCATTTCTGTAAGAATTAAATCACATAGGGCTAAATTGCTCCTGAAATTGGTATTTTCTGTGCACAAAATAAAGCCTATGTGTTAGAGTAAGATCCACGGGTTCTCAATGATTCAATAACTTCTGCTGTCTGATAAATGGCCGTGGAAGGATTTTCAGAGCACATGGTTTATCCACATGGAGAGGTGGTCCAGGTATTCTGGGGATGAAAAGCTCTGAGGTGAGCAAAGAGAGTTTCGGTCCTTGTTGTGTCTCATATGTTGTGAAACATCGAGCATTCACCAATCATAGACTGACCACACAGAAACTCATAGCGGACCAGATAACACGGAGATGAATCGACAAAGCAGTACAGACATTGCACTTATTATGGGGGTATATATATTTATCCATAGTGCCACAAACATCACATCAATATTACAACATTCTACCACATGGACATAGACATGGACATGACATGTGATAACTCATTCTCTTTGATAAGACCTGCGTTGATAATTAACCTAAATAATCACAATAATCATACTACTGACATTTGGGAAGCAACTCTTGGCTACAAAGGGAAACAAGTAGGTCCCAAACCAGTCCTCATTCAATTCCTAGTATTCCCATATGAAATATTTGACAAACGAACGTGGACTGACATTACATGTTGTATAAATTATAATTGTCATTTTACTTAAAGCTTCAGTTTTATTTATACTCAGGCTTCGATTCTGACAACGTTTCAATTAGTCTTGTAATCTACGTTATATAGACTTCCATATTATTATATGGGTATGAAACAAAACGATTGCCGTAATGAGCCTACCGCGTGCACATGGATCAATTAGTTGATTTATTCTGATACCTACCAGCATACGTGGACCCGATTCAGTTACACTGCAGGAGCATATTTAACTCAGTTCACTTTAATGTTAGTGATTAGCATCCTATTTATTATTATTATTTTTTTTTACATACATATAGGTTTTAAAATTAGTAACAGTCTTGTGCATCCCTCGAGTGAAGTAATTTCAATATATGACAAGAGCTCCTGTTGTATTATTCAATCTGTTGTTGATACTAGGCTCACTGCAAATTACAACTGTTACCGTTAACTTTTTTAACCTCGCCATTCTGTTCATCCGGTGATGAAAATTGCTGTCCACCCTTTAATTGCTTTTCAGCAAATTTTGCATTATCGCCTGAATGAATTACACATTAATGCAGGTTAGCGTTTGGGATTTCCTTGTCGTGTGGGCTTGAAAAATATGAATTATGTAAACATTAAAAAGTACCTGGGAAGCCCCCTCCCTCCTCC
>JBCEWB010131982.1:0-11192 GCA_039654565.1 Peronia peronii | reverse complement strand
CTTTCGCTCCCCCCCCCCACCCCCCCCCCCCCCCCCCCCCCCCCCCCCCCCCCCCCCCCCCCCCCCCCCCCCCCCCCACACCCCACCAGGAGGAGACAAGGAAAACGTCCCGATATTCCAGTTCATTCAATACAAAAAAAAGAAACTCACCCTGTTTGACCAGCCAGAGCTGATTGATTGTAGATTGTGGACAAGAGGGTGGAGATCGACGGGCCAATCATAACCGCTGGCTGCCCCTGTGGAGTGGTCAGCAAACGTTTGTCACCCCACCACAAAGACTCGAGTGACACAAGACAAAACAGGCTTCTGTAAGTCAACAGTTTGGAGCTTTGGCCGAGGGAATTTGCCAACACTACCATAGGTAACGTGTTAACGATAATGCTCATTAGTGGTTATACATATTTTTGGTTATGTTTGTTCAACGTTTAATTCTCTTTTTTCCCCTTTTTTTGTGTTTTGTCTTTTTTTTTTTTCAGTTCGTTTGTTTGTTGTTGCTGTTGTTCTTTTTTTTGTTTTTTTGTTTCTTGTTTTGTGTTTTTGTTTGTTTGTTTTGTTGGGGTTTTTTGTTGTTGTTGTTGTTGTTTTGCAAGTATTATAAAGTTTTTAATTATGCGTTTAAGTCACAGATCTTGGTTAATTTTAATACCTGTCGTGTTTTAACAGCTGTTGATCTAATAATTCTGTACATTGTGAGCCAGGGAAATGGGTATGGGAAAGGTGAAAAGATAGGAAATGTGTGTTAAAATATGGTAGTTAAAGAATTCGATTTTTGTTCTCTGGACAACAAGTTAAAAAAGAGTAACAGTGAAAAATGCACTTCTATAAGATAGAGATATACTGCCCTCCCCTCCCCTTCCTTCTAGTCAAGTTCAGTCTGTACATCGGAGTCGTTAGTAAGATTTAAGCTCTATTGTGTATTAAGTATGACTTTCATCCATAACAGAGGTTGGAAGACGTAATTGTTGACAGGCGCTAATATTCAGCGATATCATCGCAGTCCGTGCAAGCCGGGCAGGGTCTAGATCTACTGTGTTAGATCATACCTTTCCCCAGAGTTTTGATTCTTTCTCTCAGTGGAACTCGCACAATACAGAGATGTGTGATACTGAGTCCAAATATCAAAACCTGAATTCGCAATTTGACATAATAAAATATTTTTCTAGATAGGTGAACACAGACATATCTATCTATCTGTCTGTCTGTCTGTCTGTCTGTCTATTTTTCCGTCATCTGTCTGTCTGTCTATCTATTTTTCCGTGATCTGTCTATCTGTCTGTCTGTCTGTCGCTCTCTTTCTCTATTTTTTTTTTGTTTATCTATTTATTTATCTGTCTATTTATTTATTTCATTTTTAATTTAATTTAATGTTATTTTCCTTGTGAAAAGTGTAGGGTTTGTTCCAGAATTACAATTAAACAACTTTTATTTTTCTTTGGAACTTTTATGTATTTTGTTCTCCCACTGTTCCCCCCAAAACACGTCAGATCTTCGAAACTACTGAAAGTTGAAAACTAATTCAGGTCAACTGCCTCAACAGAGGCTGCTTTATAAGGAACAACAGTTTTCACATATACACGTATATATTTCTAAATCAGCGACGTTTGGATTCTTCTCTCAAATATACGTTATACCATACTCGTCCACCCCTATCTCTAATAACACTCCTCCTAGTGCTTAGCAAAGACATTATCCAAGACAAAAAAAACAAACGAATTGTTCCTGACAAAACAACAAACGAACTGTTCCTGAAATTATATTGAAACAGACCCAGGTACTGTCGGGTGGAACAGAATTTTCAGATCTTTCAGCGAATGCTTCAGTCCGAACCAAGCTAATGTGTACATAATATATGTATAAGTCACTGATTCTTCTCGTTGGTACAAAAGATCCCCGATCGGCCATAGCTGTCCTATTATACTCCACAACAATCTGGGTACAAGATCCGCGGAACTTCAGATTTAGCAAAGCTTTGACAATCTGTAGACCTTAGACAATAGATGCTATCCCTGATCGGCCACCTCTTCTGTTATATATCATCCGTGACACCTCTATGGTTCCAGGGCAAACCGAATTCGCAAACACACTAGACAGACATCAATCAAACGGTTTAATTGGTTTTCAGCTCAGATAGGAGATGAGCTATGACTCGAATTGTATTCTTTGTCGGCTTAGAGCAAAGGAATCAAACCAGACATAGTAAATATCATGGTACTGCTACCAGGCAATGTTCCGAGGCTAAAGTCGGGGAAGCTGCTACTTGAAATTCGGAAAAAGGAATTTTTGTTGGTCATTTTGCCCGTGGTGCTGTGATCTCGCTCAGTCTGCTAGAAATTGCGGATTTTACTGAGAAATATAGATGCGGCCGTCTCATTCAACGCACTGTCTGGTTATCTGAGGAATAGTTCTCGTTGTCAAGAAACTGCAGTACAAAATGACAAACAACATATTAATTATATCTGTAATAAGTAAATTTGGTATTTCTTAAAGTGAAACTCAGGTGTTTCTCTATGATGGTCGTAATTATGATGTCCTCTCTTTGGGCTCATCTGATCCTTTATCGTATCTGAAATGTACGAAAACATCTCACACATAGTCTCAGTTTTTTCGTCCCAAATTACTGTTTGTGGAGGGATCTACGGGTGAAACTGAGGCCTTGAAAAAGTTTTAAAATGAACATTATTGTTGTTGCAGTCATTATTATTGTCATTACTGTGGTCGTCTCCGTCATTCTCATTGTAAATTGTTGTATTCCTGTTGTAGTTAGTCTTGTTTAAACATGTATGGGCCGACTACGGCATATTTATGTTATCTTATAATGCAACTATAGATTATGAAAAATATTAGTTCAAGTATTATTTCTTCTTTTTTTCTTTTTCCTTTTCCTTTGCTGTTATTTGAGTTCTGTTGTTTGTGTGCTTAAGACGTATTTTAAGGATCCAGAAATAATCAGACATAACATTATGAACTGACTATCTCCCTCTCCTACCACCTCTCTTTCTCTTTCTCTCTCTCTTTCTATCCCTCTCTCTTTCCCCTCTCTTTTTCTATGCTGCTCCCTCTAATGTTCATACACATCAGATAGTCTCTCTCTCTGTCTCTCTCTCCTTCCCTCCCTCTTTCTCCCTCCCTCTTCTCAAAGAAAAGGGATTGCAAAAAAGCTATACGTTGTGAAAGCCCTAACATTGTATTTGTGTTTATAATTGTCAGAATTATGAAATAATTAGAACTATGTAGTAGTTAAAACTATGTAATTAGAACTCTCTTGTGCAATAAAAGCATACGATCAAATTAGTGGGCCAGCCATTTCAGAACACTACCTGGCCTCTTGACGGATTCTCGGACTCTTGGAGCTGCACAGTCCAGTTGAGAACATTCCTGGCGAGGGCTCCTGATGTGAGCCAAGCTTTGCTCCGACGTTTGTACACTGAGGAATATGAACTTTGACATTCTGGCCTCTAATAAATTTCTGTCCTTGAAAAATTAGTGCTCTGTCTATTTACTTATATTCTAAAAAATTAAAATACCCAGTTATTAGGATCATGAACTGGCACATCAACGTGTGAGGACAGTTTCATTTGACACAGGAGGACAGATTGCTTTAAGTAGAGCTCAACCTGGAACAGTTTGACCAACTGACTTAAGCCTTCATTGCCAAAACACTCGAAGGCACTCAGAACTTTGCTTACTTATCATATCTACAAATCGCCCCACCCTCAAAAAACACTATGTATGAAGCAAATCCGAAGAAGTCACTAATAATCTTCGTGTTCAGGTTACACGCACCATAAGTCTGTATGTTTTACTTGTGATATGGAATTGAAATACTATTATTATTAAATTTACTGTGATTTTGTTATGTTTATGTTGTTGTTGCTGTCTCTACGTCGTCGTCATCGTCATCCTCGTCATTATTGCCATCATCTCCGTCATTACCAATGCAAGCATTATTCGTATTATTTTAATAAAATTGCAGGAGCTTTTAACCGGCAGCTGTCCTTTGACATTACATTGCACAGCCCCGAGTGAGGAGAAGGGACAAGTTCTGATTTCGGAGACAAGTCCTGCCTATTCACATTCACAGTTCCCATGGATCCCGCTGCCTACGCACGCTATCATGGTGTGCAGAGTGAGAGTAACAAGGTCACGGTCACTCGGGTTGCCTGTGGAGAAATTCTCTACAGGCGTGCGGTGGACACTTACAGGTGAAACCACAACTCTCTCACTTTAACCCTTTAGCGTTAAGCCGTCAAATCTGGTCTGTCGAAAATTGCTGGGCACGGCGCCATCATCACTGGTACACCCGGCCAAATCCGGCCATGACCCATCCTTTTTATCTTTGTAACTTTCATTTTATTGGAATTGTGATAACAAGATAAAATATTCAGTATTTTCTTCGACCAAATCAGATTCCATGATCATAGTTGCAATACCAAAGATTCAGTATCTATTTTATGAATTATCCTGTCAGAGCATGCACTGAACGGTTAATCTAATGAAAATTGTTGAAAGACTAAATTGTACCGCAACCGCTTTTAATAAACTGTATATTATTTTTAATATTATTTTTCATTATCATTAATCATTAAAAATATCGCCTTAGCAGATTAAAAAGAAAAATATTGCATTGTTGTCTAATATTGTCTTTATCTAAAATGTGTATGTACGACTTAAACATCAGGCCAATGAAATTAATAACAATAAGGCACGTGTGTATTCTGTAATGTATGTATTTCTTCTCTAATGTACCCAAAATCCGAATTTTCTAAATTGAAACAAAAAAGTCTGTCCTCTTGTCATGTATCACCGTCAGTATTTATGCAGTCGTTCTGTAGGTAATCATAAGAATCAAAATATGAATTCTGTCGCCTCAGATGCATTTGTTAAACAGTTAGTTCACCATTCCTTCTACTGCACTAATTATAAGTAGATCTATGTAAGTGAAAATTCAGTTGATGTAAATCCAATGATATGCGACCTATACGAAGTGAGAAAAAATAAACCAAGGGAAAAAAAGGAGAAAAAGATCATTTATATACAGAAAAAAACATAGTCGTATTTGTAATGAATCAAGAAGTTCTTCCTCGTGTCAATGGCATGTTTGTATGAAGTTTGCTGACGTGAAGGAGAAAAGGGGTGCAATACATATAGTCAGCTCATTCTATTACAATTGAGCACTGAATATTCCATTATTAGTTCATATCTTGTGTTTGTTACCACAGACGTGACATGAGATTCAAAGTGAACAGCATCAAGAAGGAACAGAAAAGACTGCGCGGCTGCATGCGTGGCTACAGACATAAACTGCGGGAAACCAAGGAGCGCCACTGTCAGGAGAAGGCAACCCACGGTCAGTCAACTGAGAAACTATCTACTGAGCTTACTGCCAAGTCTGAGGAGCGAATTGAGCATCCTCCCACACAGGATGGACATATGCCCCATTTCTGGACTAAAAAACATCGTCCCTCCCTTAGCGCCGCCCCTGCCCACAAACAGCTACCCAGTACCCCACCCACTCTGGAAATACACAACAGCGAATTGGTTGCAGATTTCAGCCATTCAGACAACGATAGTAGACCACATATTACAGCTGACATGGAGAATGTGGGAAGGACCGTTAGAATCGGTTCTGGTAAAATTGGGGCATCGTCTAGCCGGGGCAACATAATGGACGATGAAGATGATGCGATTTCAATTCTCTCTGACAGCTCTAACGAAGAGCAGAGCAATGATCCTGAGCCAGTAGACGTTGTGATTTTTAAACATGGAAGATTTGTTAAATGTGCTGAACCGTTTAGTTTGATTAAAACGAAGGCGGCCTATTTTAAATCTATTGACCATGAAGTAAAAAATGTGGAAGGTGACAATGAAAAAGAAGACGAGCTATGTGATCATGACTGCAATGAAAACACTGAAGAGCAAGCCCATATTAATGTGGTACCCCAGGACACGGACTCTTTAGTCCAGGAGACCGGCCCTTCCTTTCAGCCCAATCCTGCTAGATCTCTAAACGAGGTAAATTCTCGGCTTCTTAGAATTAGTCTGACTCCCCAAATCGTTCTACCAAATACAGATCGAAGTCAGCCAGATGAAGTTAAGGTAAACGGTGGGGATGATGTGTTTCTACCTCCTCAAACAATCCGTCAGCGAGAACCACGTTTCCCTGTCAGGAAGAAAAAGGTAAGAACAAGGAGGAAACCCGGTGTGTCGTTTGGAGACTTGATAAAACTGCAGCATAACAATAATCCAAAAAAACTGTTTTCTTTAGTGGATCGCATGGCCGAGAAAATCGGAGAAATAGCAAAACCATCCCATGAGAACGCCACTCCTCATCACAATGATCCTCGCATCAGCTTTGCTTTGAAAAGACGCGCTGCCCAAGCCAAGGCCTCGGAAGACATCAGTTCGAGTTTGACAACATACGGCTCTATCTTCTATGCCATGAAGTTTGGTTACTCGTCCACAGAAGGTGATAACGCTTCCTCTCAAACCGCCAGTCAACCGAATGGAAGAGCTTGTGATTCACTAGGAACCTTAAAGACAACACGATCTTTCCCTGAGCAGCCACCCTACAACATGAAATCTTCTCAGACTGACGGGTCTAGTCCCATAATGCCAAAACTTAACGATGAAGCAGAAAATATTCCAGGAGTTCATCTTGGCTTGCCACCACCACTTGTTGTAGGAGGGCGGAAAATAAGTAAGTCTGATCCCGGAAGTCGAAGTCCATTCGGAGCCGGGGATTTTGGTGAAAACAAACACGTAGATGGAGTTATAGAAATGGTTGCTGCATCCAATGATCCGTCCACGATGGATATTCGCCACCAGCGCGAGCTAAGGCGATCCAGCATTCTCGAAGCCAGTCGTTACGTCAGTAAAACGAAAGCTCCAACTCCCATCAATGTTTCAGAAGAGGACTTAATTTCAAAACACGAGCGAATCAAACGTGATCAGAAACGTCGTGGCTCCACTCATCCCGAGGGCGTGCAGAGCTTTCATCAAGTAGTTGCCGAGGAGCACAAGGAGTCCTGGTGTTCAGCTTTCAGCCGTATTAAACTGGTGCATACACTTGTAGACCTGACTCACATGATGTAATGGCAGTCTGTGCAATATCCATTCTAAATTCAGATATCTGTTCTCGCAATATCGAATAATCAGAAGCGAAGCAAATTAGGGAAAGTGGCAAACTTAGCAAACAGAGCAAATCAAATGACGAATTAGAATTAGAAAGGCAGCAATTATCGGTCTGGCTGTTAGTCAAGCAAAAACAATCTTTGGGCAGGCACCAAGAAAAGGGGAAAAAAACATGCCTGACTTTTGCAAAATGAATGCACCGGAAGCGGTATGAAAAAAAAACAAAAAACACTGTTAAGTACAAGCACAGTTTTGGTTGTTGTTGCTGTTGTTTTCATTATGTATGTTTCGATTGTATTTTTTAAAAGTTTTTAAAAATGCTTGTGACACATTTACCATATTGACAGTGCATATCCCAGAACTCTTTTGACCTAGAAAGTGATATAATCAAAGATTCACGAACAAAGTCATTCGCTAATATAATATTTTGTCTAAAAGATCTCTTTGCGGGTTGCAGGATTATGAAAACAGGTAGAGAAAGGTAAAAAAAAAGTTCAGAATTAAATGTGCAGATTAATGACATCATCTTCTTTGTGAGAAAGGTTAATAGGTTGAGCAAAGACGAATGGAACATTGAGAAAAAGCTTGTTAGAAGAAGTGGAAGTGGTGTATGCTTTATGTTATGTAGTGTTTGGAAAACTCCTCAGGTGGAGCGAGATAGGTGACGACCTTCAGAGGAAGAGTGGTTTCTTTCATTAGATGTTTCGGCCTTTAACTTCGTGACATATTCTAGAACCCCAGGTCACACCGGGATCGTGACTCCCGATGTCTGTCACCCCTTTTGATTTCCCTCGGAGACTTTCTGAGATTCGAATCAGTGCCGTTTGGTTTTCGGTCCAGATGTAGACGGAGGTGTTCTAGCCATTCCGCGGCGCGTGCCACTGTTTTTACGGCATAACTTGTGTTATTTAAATCTAGCGTTCGACATGAAGCAGTGTTGAGGTCACATCGCTCCTTTTGCGCCAAGTTCAATAGGAAGAGTTCCCTGCCGCTGTTTGCTAGCTCACGCAGGGTGCTTCTAACATTCCAGACACTTAAGTTGAGCTTCTTCAGTAGAGAATATATAGATCTATACTGCTCAACCAAAGCAGCCCCTTGCTCCCATTTCTACTGCGAATATGTTTGTCCTCATTGCGACTGTTCACAAATCCGTCAGGAGACCTTGGTGCTTGTCCATCTTGTACTCGTGCTGCTCCTCCATGTCTGTCTCGTATGGAACAGTTAGCTCGACAAGGATGTACGTCTTCGCAACTCTCGAGCTAAGCACTTGGTCCGGTCTCGTACCTGAACTCTTAATTAATTCGAAATATTTTCCCCATCCTGTCAAATCGGCTACTATGTCCCAGTCGCCGGCTCCATCCAGTATTCTGCGTACTGGGGTGTTGAAGGGAATTTTGGTGCGAATACTCAATAACTCTTGGACGAATGTCTTTTTCCTGGGTTCATCTGGTTTCTGTGGTTTTGTCAATGTCGATGCAACTGCCCTTGCCAACATTCCAAGGACGCGGAGGTATATGTCGCCAGGTATGTCTTCCACTGGCCAAGCTGACTTTGCAACCAGAGAGAACATGTTGTGACGTCTGTTTTCCCTCACAGAGTAGGTATTCCTCGCTGGTTTCCTTCCTCCATCTGGTGAAGTTCGTTTTTGTGGGAAGCACATCAAATCGGCACGAATACTGAAGACCAGTTTCATGGGTGCTGTTTGCCAAATGCCCTTCCATGTCATCGTTCTTTGGAGAACACTCTCCCAGTTTGTCCCCTACCTGCCCTTGTAGCCTGTGCTGCACAACTTTTTGGGCTCTATTCTCGTCTTCCTCGTGTCTGATTTCTTCGAGAACCACGTCTCCTTTCTCTTTAGGCTTGCTGTGGACCACAATGAGATCGCTTGTCCACCCAATCCTAATCCTTTTCTGTCAGACAGAATGATCACTTTTTTATCTGTAGGGACTGTTCTGCTACATATTTACGGCTTCTTTCACTTTCCGCTTTCGGCTCGATTTCAGTTCCGGTTCTATATTTCTCACAGCATCATCCCGGAAGGCCTTGAACATCAGGTGAAGGCGGCCTTCCCCTACCTTGTGTTTGTCACTCAGGGATTTGAGAGGAGCACCAATTTCGTTATTAACAAGTTAGTGGGATATCGATTAAGCATGGTTGGAGCCGTAGCCACTTCCTTGTGTAGCGGTTTGTATTTGTCTCTGATTTCTCTACCGTTGAGACGGGGATTTCATAGATTAGGAGTGGCCATAGTAGTTTTGGGATCCACACCTTGAAACGCCCTGGAAGTTCACTCTTGTCGATATTCTCCAAACCAACTGCCAGCTGAGTCTGCACTTCATCTCTCTGTTTTGTGTCCTTTAGGAAAGCATCATACCACCGACTGAGACTTTTCACAGATAACTCGGCGACTGTATTAATTGGTCACCTATCTGAAATTGCACTGTGCCATCTGTCCTCCCGTTTCTGAGAGAGGGGTTACTGGGCGTTTTTAGTTTTAATACCATTCTGCACCAGGAGATCAAATCATCCAATCTTTGGAGCATCTGCCTTGCGTCTTCTTGGGATGAGACCAGATTTGATTGGTGTCATTACACAGCCCTCCCCCATGTCTGGTCTCTTGGAAAATTGCTCACTGACTTTCAGTCGTACTTGTATGACTAACACGAACAGAATCGGGGAAACTGTACAGCCCATGGCAATTCCCGGGATAACCGCCTCCATTTGAAAGACGTAACCAGACCGAATGGAATTCCCGTCTCTAACTGAATCCAGTTTATGGTGTATTTTCTCGTAGCAAACAGCACCACCAGAAGACTATAATTATATTCCCCATAGCATATCCTTCATTAATATTTATGCCTTTTTCTCAATCTTATTCACTTATCGAAGGATAGCCTATGTGGTGGAGTGTTGAGAAAAATATACAACCGTGAAGATACCTACATGTATTTCAAAAGCTTATGACAGACACTGTATAACATATAACAAAAAAACAAGTGCCTATTATATTTGTATAAAGTTGTTTTATCAATGTGCAAAATTTCAGACAATTACATTCAATACTCTAACTAGGAGCCTTAGGCTTACGAAAAATAGCTGATTTGATGAGGTATTGTCATGGCACCCGGGCACAAAACAAATCAAACACACACACACACACATAAATAAAAATAAAAATCATAAAAAAAACAAGCAACAAAGGAACAAATAGAATTTCACACTTTTCCTCTAATATGAGCATGTTGAATCCGAAACTGATGCTTACAAAGTCTCTAGTTCAAGCATTCAAAAAATTACTCTCAGGATCCCCCGCACCTTCTCCTTTTTCCTTAAATTTTGTCTTTGTGAAATTGAATGCTTCTATTTTTTCTCCTATCTTTTGCGAATGTGACAATAAATTTTGAAGTGCTACAGCTGTTGAAAACAAATACGTAGGCTGTGTAATATTTCTAAAGTGATCAGGCAGCAGCCAAGTCGTGTCAACTTTTATTGGGTGACGAACATAACGTTATAGCTGCTCCATGCGATAGATGAATGGGATCGTTTTCTATATGAAAGATTAGAATTCATTCCAACATTATTGTGCACCCGCACGCGGTGTTAAATCTCATGATGTGAGTCGACTTTGCTATTTTTGTTAGAACGGAACCGACCGGACAATAAACATGTTTTTCCTTTTGTACTTTATGTATTGCCTTTCTGTTTCATTTGTTTGTGTTGCTATAGTTGTTCTTGCTCTTATTCTTGTTGTTGATGTAGATTGATGACAATAATAATGGCGATGGTGGTTTGATAGTGATGACAGTAATGATTGATGGTGATGGGGCTCCTGATATTTCAGACAATGTTAGTAATTTCTGCATATATTTGGTGTTTGTTTAAATCGATGTATTGACATAGTTCACGGCTTACAGTCTATGTTGAAATTCAAAACACACTTGTATAAAATGATGATGTTAGTGCTCAAATCAAACAAAGAAATTCTTATAAGAGAAGCAGACAAGGGTGGCTGCATTGTATTGTTAAAGAAATCTGTTTATGAGGCTAAAATGTTAGACATG
>JBCEWB010131971.1:0-11193 GCA_039654565.1 Peronia peronii | reverse complement strand
GATAGATAGATAGATAGATAGATAGATAGATAGATAGATAGATAGATAGATAGATAGATAGATAAAGAGAGAGAGAGGGTACCCCCTATCCTCTATGCCGTCCTGTCGCCAAATGCATTTCTATATTAGGATGAGTGGCCATTTTTGGGTCCCATCCTTGATCTTTATGAGCGGAAGTCTTATTGTTAGATGGAAAGATATCCAGGATTTAGGAATCTTTTGTTGAATGATGAATGGATATGCTCATTTAAAATAGTGACTGTTTCTGTGGTATGATGGAGAGAAAAAAGAGAGGGGGGGGCAGAGTGAGGGAAAAAATAAGTAGGCGAAATAGGGAGAAGGGGGATGGGGTGGGGGTAATATAGGATAGGTAGAAAGAAGGGGCGGGGGTGGGAGAGAGAGGGAAAAACAGACAGAATGAGACAGAGAAAGAGACAAAGAGAGCTAGCCATTGATCTCATTATTATCTATAGGTGTTTGAAGAGTTAAAGACTTAGAAAAAGAGATGAAAAGGGTCGGGGGCTACAGGGGGGCGCTAAAGATAATGAGCTTTTTCTTTGCTTTTTGTTGTTGTTTTTTTTTTTTCTTTTGCTTCGTTTTATGCATGTACTCATTTCCTTTTTTTCTGATTTTTTATTGCATCGTTTTCTGTTCTTTTTCTCCGAAGGAAACCTAGCTTTAAAAAAAAAAAGATCAAACCTTTACACACACATCGTTTCTGTAGTCTTGCTATAAATGAAAATCAGACTACCTCTCCCTCTTTCTATCTTTCATCGTTTTCTCTCTTTTCCCATTTCTCTCTGTATTTCTTTCTGTTTCTGCTTTTTTTCTCATCATTCTCTCTCTCTCTCTCTCTCTCTTGATTACTTCTATCTCCCCACTCCCCCTCTCTCTCTCTCTCTCTCTGTCTGTCTCGTTCTCTCTTCTTGTTCACTGTCTTTTTATCTCCGGTCTCTCTCTGTCTCTCTCGCTTTCATTTTTTTTCTCTCCTCGCCTCTCTCCCTCTCTCGCTCTCTATATTTTATGTTCTGCCTTCCTCTCTCATATAAAGGCAAAGACATAAATCGGCCAGGCCTTTCTTTACGTTCATCTTGGCCTCATGACTCCATCCCAATAACATCGTTTTTCATATGAATACAAAGCGGAGAAAATTTCCCTTTTATAACTCTGGACTTCATATTTTGTTCTGTTAGCCTGTCGCTTTTTTACTCATCTCTGAGCATGAGATATTTTATTTGGCTACAGATTATAGGGAAAACAAAATGGCTTTTTAATTAATAATCTGTTATCTTGATAATCTGCTACTGATTAGAATTCTCAGATCTTACCCTAATGGCCTGCCTAAATCGTCGTAATTTAGGCCTTATAGGTCAGTAAACTTATAATATAAGCTCTTCTAGTATTTCTTCTATCTGAATTTTACTTATTCAGTTTAAAGCCGAACTATACAGCTGGAGAAGTTCAGAATCTTTAAAGAAATAGTAATAATAATGATACTAATAATTCGCGTTCATTGTGTATTTTTGTGTCTAGTCAGAGATGTAAATGATGCCAGCAGGTTCCATTATGGGCTATTTTTTTAAAGAAATTTAAAGTTTGATTTCTGTTTTAAAACATAATCAGTCTGCTGATGTCACTCACTGTTCATAACTTCTGATTCTCTCCCTCTCTTTGGCGCAATGCAGTCGTAATTGTGCTGATGTACAGTTCAGGAAAACTCTAATAGCAACGCTATTTCTTTCAACCTCTCTCTCTCTCTCTCCTCCCCCCTCTCTCTCTCCTCTTTCTTTATTCTTCTCCACATGTCATCACTCTCATATCACAATCACCCAAATTATATTTTCACCAAATTGAGTTTAGGCGATAGCTGAATACTTTTTGTTGTTGTTGTTGTTGTTGTTGACTATATTGCAGTAAAAACGTTGTTTCCAGTATTGAAGTTAATGAAAGCAGCAGGGTTTGAAATGAAATGATGTTATAAAATGAAATGAAACTTTTTTCTTTCTTCAAACTGGCCAAAGTCTCCTACGCATGTTGATACGTTGTCATCATTTGTCGAGGAGGGAAGAGGAAGGAAGGGGAAGTTTGAGTGTTTTCCTTCCTTTAAATCTTCTGTTCCTGTTCAAGACGCCCGACTTTCCGCCTTCCGTCATCTCACCTGACCGTATTCCACAAAGGCTCGCGCGGTAAAGCTCGCGGACAAAGGGCAAGCACCTATTCCATAAAAACTGCTCCCGGAATTATTAAATCGAAATCCGCAGCGAAACTTCTCTCGGACGTCTGCCATCTTCTGCCGGCTGGGCCTCCTCATTAGCATAGGTTGTGGCTCCCCCTACGATAAAAGAAAGGGACATAAACGCGTGCGGGGGGTTATGGCCCTTGCTATGAATTCACAAACAGCTCAGCGTCTCCGCCTGAGGCGGGCAAATGGCGAGGCCAGATTGAAGATGAGTGACTGTGAGTCCGTCTCTAAGGGTTAAACTCCTATTTAAAGAAGAAAAAAAAAAGAGGAAAAAAAGGGGGGTAAAACCGCGGAAAACGAGGGGGGGGGGGGGGGAGAAAGTTAGAAAGAAAGACAGGGAGAACGGGGAAATATAACAAGAAAAAGAAAGGACAGTAAATATTCTGTCTTTTTCTGCCTAGCAGTGATTAGGCTCAAGGGGTGTCTGTTTCGAAGAAGAGGAAAAAAAAAAAGAAAAGATGAAGGGAAGAGTTAACTACGGATGATGACAAGAGTTAACTACAAGCAAAAAAAATAGGCAGAGGGGGGGGGGCAGTTGGGGTGAGGATATGGGGTGGGGGCAAGACGAATTAAACGAAAAGTAGATATTATAAACAGGAGATGCTGTTCTTAGATCTGGAAGGCTAACAACGTGTCCAGATACAGCTGTGTTCTGTTTTTATATCTCATGTATTTCCATCAATTTGATCAGCAGGAAAACTGGTCTGAACGCCAACAAACAAAAAAAAAAAAAAAAAAAAAAAAAGAAAAAAAAAGAAAAGAACGAAAGAAAGAAAGAAAGAAAGAAAGAAAGAAAGAAAGAAAGAAAGAAAAGAAAAAATCCAGAAAAAAAATCAGTGCTTTTCACCCTTTCCTGAGTTTATTTACTTCACTTTCGCACTGTAGCCTGCCTTTTAGCTTGTTAAAATAGGATGACATATGAATATATTATTATGCTTTAGCATAATGTCGGCAGATACAACAAATATTAGCATTTAACTGGATCACAGAACGTATCTGACGGAAAGGATGGATAGAAAAATAAATAATTGAATTGAAATAAGATTATCTCCCGTAACTTGTCACCATCAAGTACTTTCTGATCTAGACGTTAGGTGGATTTAGATGGATGAAACTTGAGAAAAAGAACACAAGATTTTATCCTATGCTAGATGAAGAACCTCTCCTGGAAAGATTGGAGACAGTAACATTTAAGTCCGTCCAGATTTTGGTTGAAAGTCGTAGACCTTGAACGAACACCAATATTTATCTGGTACCAGAATGCATGAATCAGCCTTGGTCTAGTGAATTGTTAGTCGTGATAATTTAGTGCATACATGTAGGCGTCAAAGTGTTTGTTTCTCAGTCTTTTGCATCATCAACTAAAGATGCACCTAAAGTATTTCGCATAATTATTATCTTATTTTATTCATCATCTTATCTGATCTCATTCATCTCATCTCAACTTGTTTTTGTTTAGCTTTTCTTGTCTTGTCTTTTCTTATTTTGTGTCTTGTCTTGTCTTATTTTGTCTAATCTTATCCTATCCTGTCCTGTCCTGCCCTGCACTGTCCAATCTTATCCTGTCCCATTATAATAAAGCTCATATTATCTGAATTTCAAAATGTGAAAGATACTGTACAAAATGTGCAGAGAGTTATACTCTAACGATTTCGACTGTCTCAGTTCCTCACTTTGTGGACATGTCAGTTTTAGGTTGAGCTCCAATACGACAGTCCTCCAGCAAGGTTATGACCACATTGTCCCCACAACGGGATCTCACAGAGTGACGGGAGAAGACGGTCAGCCAGAGGGATGATATGTCACTTTCTATAGGGCCAGACAGATGAAGGGGGAAGGAATGCTCTTTTATGGTAGACGTGTAGTTTTACTAAATAGGCAGCCTTTCAATTCGAAAAGTAGGCTAATCTCGGCCTCCAGTACCTGCCCAATTTAGCTAAAAGAAATTTGCCACAAAACAACTGCGTCCCCGTCTCCTCTTCGTTCGATTTCTGCCAAGGATTCTTTAACGTGAGAAACGTATACAAATCCGAGGAGGCTGAACGTCGGGTCTGAATACTCTAGAAGCCAGGAAAAGGTTGTGTCATTGAAAAAAAAAAAGAGAGAGAGAGAGTTCTAATCTTTCTCCTATCCCTCCCTCCCTTCCCCCTGATAAGATTCAAACCCTCGAAGCAGATGCATACCTTCCGCCTCGCTCAGGAGGCATGGACCCATCAAAGAGATGCATTGGGCTATATGGTGTTTAACCTTTTCGGAAATGCCGGGCAATCATAATGATTATTCTTCTTCAAACAAGGTCTAAAGGGTCTTGCTGATCATTATGAATGTTGATCCAATGAGGAAATGGTACGAACGAGCAATTTCTGTTTTCTTTTTAAGAAAGTACATATCTACCTATACATCATCAAATTTAACAGTTCTTAAGTAAACAGTTTAACCTTGTCCAACTGACTTCATATATACACAGGAATTTCAAATAAAAGATTAAAAAACAAAAATAAAAACAAGGACACCAAGACAGACACGAGAAACTCACATTTTAGAAAGAGAAAAAAAAAAAGAAAAAAAAAGCATAGAAAAATGGAGTTTTAGGAAATTTGCCATGGACACAGGGAACACAGCGTACCAAATCCACCATGAACGATTCATCTGTCTTCCATCTTTCTTCCGCTCTCGAGTCCGAAGAGGCCCATGCCAAAATAATTATATGCGGTGCTTAAAAAGCAGTTTTTCCGCGTAGGCGAAAACACTTTTTATTACGGAGCAAGTAGAAATGTTTCCCTATTACACCGCCATAAAACTGACCACGCAAAATCAGAGATGGCGTCGATCTTGGACTGAATGTATAACGACATAATTATTTTATAATTGAATTCGCTGTCTGTTAATGTCGATTGTCGCCTTATAATCACAATACTAGAAGGGAAAACTGGAGCGAGGGGCTATCTAAAAAAAAAAAAAAAAACTAGAGAGGCAGTTCACTGGACATTAGTCTGACCAGATAATATGAGATGTGGCACGATGAAACCAGGCACTCATCGAACTGTGGCGACCAGAAATATCACGATTTCATCGACAGCAAGTCAGTTTTAAATACATTTTTTTTTTTTTTTGTTCTCACACGAAACGTCTAGAATGGTTTTGAACAAAAGCGTTAAATTATCACTCGCCTGTGATCAAAGCTTACTATCTAAGGTCATCTTGACTTGACGAGTGCCTGATTACATCATACCGTGTCTCAAATACTGAAGTCAAGGAAGGGCTGGCGTGGCTGATGCTTAGCCGTGTAATAACCTGTGAACATAGTGTAGTGTAAACCAATGAGGCAGATGCGACCCGTAAGCCGTAGTTGGCAACCATTCAATAGGGGAAGGAAAACTTGAAACTCAGATTTGTCTGGAGAAGAGTAAGCTCAGTCGCTTCGAACTGCCAGACACACATCCTGTGACGAGTAGGTCAGGAGATCCTCCGATATAAACCCCAGATTGGGTGACGGCTAAGAAAAAGGACAATATTCCGCTGGGGTTCATTGTCTAAAGATATACTGGTATGTTGATGAAAAGAGCAGTTTTGGTTAGCAAGAGGTGTGACGTTCAGTTTGTCTGTTTAGAATCTGTAGCCTCACATTCTTCGTTTTCGTGTGTTCACATATTTTTACTTTCTTCCCATTGCCGTTGATTCGTTTCCAACCTCCTCCCCCCAGGGGGTTTGGGGGGGGGGGGGAGGGGAGATTTTTCACTTCTGTCCTATCCTTCCCCTTAATAACAAAAAAAAAAAAATGATAACTAAGTAATGATGACAGCAACACCTGGGTTGCCGAGATCATTGCAAACGCTTGAGGAACTGAAACTGTGGACACAACCCATAGCATAAACGTTTTCGGAAATGTAAAGCAGCCAATAAGACTGCGGGAAACAAATGTTGCTCTACCGGTACCAAAAACATCTAGATCTCTAAATTTTAATGTACGTTCCATATACGTCTTTCAACATCCTGGTAGAGGTTATCTCCTTCTAAATGTAGTCCGGTTTGTATATTTCATTATGAAAATCTGAGACATCAGTAACACTCGGTTCTTTATTTTATTTCACATCTATATGTAAATAAATACTTGGATATTTCAAAATATGCCTTGTAGTCTCAAGTAATGCAAGGACATTTAGATTCCTTATCATTTAGTAAGGTAACAATTGCGACTGGAGAACTGCAAGGAAGCAGGAGTTAAGCACACACAGTGAGTAATGAGTATTATACAATGGGCGAAATGTTTTTGATAAAGGAAGAGTTATCTATCTTTTTATATTTTATTATTACTATCACTATATTCTTATTATATTGTATTACTATTTTGTCAGATGGTAGAATGAGACCTTCTTCGTTAAGGGGAATCCCCAGGTCCTGAGAAAAAAACATCTTACAAGATACAGTCAGAGGCAGCCGTAGAGGAGGAAGACAGTGGAAGAGATGGAAAAACAACATCCGAGAATGGACAGGGATGAGATTGGCTGAATTTTAGAGAGTGTAAGAGAAGGTTACAGGAGGCTGGTGGTCTGAATTGTATGGACGTCCCTATGACATCCTCAGAAGTCAAGGAATAGGTGCAAGTCAATGTAAAGGTGAATGATACGATCATAGACATTTTCAGAAATGTAAAGCAGTCAGGCTATAGTTGTCTTTGTTCAAATGAACAGTGGTTTTCCAAAACTCGGCAAGTCAGGCTATCTCTTAGAATTGAGGATAACTTTCCATTCAGTGCCTAATTAGACTAGCTTTTGCCATTTGGTACATGTAAATTGTTCTCTTCTTGTAGACCACATTATACCCATATACATTATCAAAATCAATATGGTTGAGCTCTCATTTGACCTATGGAACAAATTCAGTCTAAAAGTTGAAAAAACCGACTTAACGAGTTTAGAAAAACCACTCTCCATATAGTTATACGTTATCCTCAATTTGGCACTAATCGTACTATTCGCCTCCTTGGTAACCGCATGTGCCACTAGCACTTACTGAACAAGAATTTTACCATATTAACACAATACACACATAGCAATAAAGCCTTGAGATTGAAGTAATCATACACAAGGGAATAAAGATTGTTGTTAAAATTATAATGCAGAGCCACCACATCCTTGTTTATATCCTAAAAAGCTAAGGTAATGCCCGTATATTTTTGAGAACTCCTTTCATGAGCTTTCAAGTTTACTCTCGAGTCTCAACTTCCTATAGAGTTTCGTATAAACGGTGATAGACTGAGTCGTCCAAACCCGACCTGACCATTAAACAGAATGCAGACTAAGGAAGGGGAAGAATAAATAAAGACAATAAAGAGTTGAAACAAAATGATCAGATGCGATGCCAAAGGAGGGTGGGGTGGGTGGGGGCGGCTATTATGTTGATCCCTTTGCTCTTAAATGTGTGCATGTTTATGAATATGTATTGGTACTGTTATTGTGTTTTGCGTTCCAGGCGCATCAGAGTCTTGGATGTTTAACCGTTATAATACAGCTGAACGACATACATAAAATAACATAAATTTAACACGGTTGTTTCTCTTGTTACCAAAACTCGAATCCATATTTTTATTTCCCACCGTAGGTCGAAGACTGTAAAAACAGCAATGAACCTTCTGTTATGCGGATACTTATGACAATTATTTGTGCATTATAGGACAGAATCACTGGATGTGAAACAGTGGTCTATTCTGTATGGTTGGACCAATGTTAACGTTGTAAGAGGTTGTGGAGAGCACTGTAGAGTGAATCACGTATTATAGTATGCATTTTCTCTATTTTAGATTCGTCAATATGATTTACCACGAGTATGGCTATACATAGTATGTTACGCCAAACATGGCAAATGACGTTTACAACTTAAACAGTATATTATTAAAATCCTGTTTGAAGTTTTGACTGTGTAAGAAAACATACATCTTTTATTTTGAGAACAAAATACGTTCACGAATTCAGCCTATCACCCGTGAAAGGGAAGAAAGAGTCAGAAAGGAAAGGGATTTGTAAGGGAGGGTCGGGAGACGGGAATATAGGTTGGGGGGGGGGGGGGAGGAGGGGGCAGGAGAAGTGTTGCAATCCATCATCTATCTTGGCAGAATAATCCTTTGAAAAACTAGGCACTATTTCTGTCATTTTTCCCCCTCATAATCGATTATTTGGCCGAAGCTGCTTCCTAATCTGGCCAAACAGTGTGGGGTTTTTGCTTTTTCCCGTGCGACACTTTCATAGTAAACGCTTGCACTGTGCAATATTTTAACCGGGACAACCGACTTTTTAACCCAATGCGTCCAGCACTATGACCCTCGAGATTTTGCACACATCGCTTTGTTCGAGCGCTCGAAGTTTGGTTACCGTGAATTTTAATCCACAGGAAAACACCCAGCTTAGTAGAGACATGCCAGCGTGGATTTTGACGATTGAAACAATAAACTATTTTTAGCCTTGTTGATACAGCATTAAACAGACCACCACCCTCAGGTCCTTCCAAAAAAAAAAAAAGGGTAACTAAAACAGGTTCGCTTTTACAAATTGTTAACGGCCATTAAAACATTGCGCAGAAACAAGGCGGTAAACTGAATGCAGGCGAGTAATGCCGCAATAAACATAGAGTTAAGGCGAAACATTCAAATCGTAGCCCGCTGGATCATGAAGACTGAAGAAGGGAAAGGCCGGGGGAAGGGGGGAAGTGGGAGGAGGTGGGGGCCATGGAGGATTTAGATCAAAGCTTTTTGCTTGACCAACGGTAAACGATTCAGAAGAAAATAAAGTTTAATGTCGGAGCCCCGAACAAGAGGCGGAGGTCCCAAAAAACCACTGAAGCGGGACTGAAAAGATGCAGATGGTCAGTTTTTTAGCAGTGTTTAACCCTAAAAATGTCAGTTTAAACTACTACGGTTTCTCTAATGATATCCTTTTTTCTTTTTTTTTTCTGTTTGCTCGTTCGTTTGTTTGTTTGTGTGTTTGTGTGTTTGCTTGTTTTTATAGCTTTTCGTAGCCTCATACATTCTTTCATAACTATTGTTGTACATCTTAATATACCTTTTTTAACTCTTTGTCGCCCATGGTGACATACTGGACACACAGTGAAGAATAGCTTTAAAAGTTTCAAAGCTAAATACATACTGGTTGCTTTATAATTTACAAAAAAATCAGTTCAAAGTTAAGACTTTTAACAAAGGTCAACACTCAATCATCAGAACCGATCCTATAGTGAGTTAATAGAATTTCAGCTATGGCTTAGGACGATACACCACTTTCTTTTACTTATTGCTCTAGGTCTTAGAAAGTTAAATCATCAGTGGTGTTGATATCGTATTTTTGGCATGATGTAGCCTAGTCCTGATCGTGCTGATGCGTCCTTCAAGAAAATCCCAAACGAAATCTGATTCCAGATGTGACAGTTAGGCCTATAAAAGAGTGTGACAGAAGGTCGTGACCTTTTGTTGTTGTTTACATCATCCCATTCAATACTTTTGGGATTGATATGCTTTTTTTTTTTCTCTCCCTCATATGAGGTTTTTAATTTGTTTTATTTTTATCTTTTGTCAAATTGTGAACTTATATGTTTCAAGATACAAAGAAAGGACTCTTCATAATCTCTTCAAAGTGTTGAATCTGGTGATATAACGGATTTCTTACATCCGTCGCACAATCAGATGAAATGGATATCATGTCAAGCGGTATATGCATAGATAGACTTGTGCCAGTGGAAAGAGAAATAATATCAACGAATTTAGCCTTTGGTGCGAAAATAATTTAGCCACTACTCCTCTGTGCCCAGGTGTTCGTTATCAGTTATAATCCCTATGGTCCAAAATTCAGTTTTCTTCTTTGACAGTCGATTCATTTCATCAGGTTACGCAGGGGTAGTGTATGTATCATGGGAGGGAAAACTTACTTAAAGACACAGCATAATCAATAATTTGGGACTAGATCAGACCCTTGACAGGTCTAGAGTTAAGATGAGGAACAAAGACTGTCCTAGTGATTCGGATGGTTGAGAACAAATGACTTGACACAGAGAAGGGACATCGGCAAAAGAAAAAATGAGTTTATGAAGAAAAAATTATGATTCATGAACACTGTGATGGTATTTAAGAAGTAGTTGCAAACTGTTTAAAGGGTTTATTATAAAGGATTAACTTTTAGACAAATTTTGCTGTTTGCCAGATTAAATTTGACTTTTTTTTTCAGATTAAAACCCCTGGGTTTGGTGAAAGTTTAAACAGTTTTGACCAGTGTCACATGTACTCCGAAAAATACTCAGTCAATTACACAGAATTAGGGTTCAGACATACTTTATTGTTGCTATTTTATTAAATAATTTAAATCTGGTTCTTTGATTATTTCATATCCTAGCCCTGGAGTCTGGACATATAAATGATATGCATTAGAGTCAATTGTGACCAGTGTCATTTTTGTTCTCAGCCAAGACATTGCCTTAGTGGAGGGTATGTGTACTCAGAACTCAGGAAAAGAGGAGAGATGGCTTATTAAACCTAGACAGTGCGACAAACTAGAAGCAATTGTGGATGTTTCTCTTCATCAATGAATTAAGTTTCTCTGATTTTAACAGAGATGTCTATTTACCATGAACTAAATACTCAAACTGTCTCTAGTCTGTTGCATAACAAGGCTAAAACAAGCGTTCAGTCACCTGAAGTGAAGTACTCATGTTTGCTTGTGAAAGGATGCTTTTGTACTGAGAAATGTGGCAGTAGATAAAGTTGACTTTTAATAGTTTTATTTATTTATTTATTTATTTATTTATTTATTGTTTATTCGGAATGCAGATGCTGTAGTCTGAAGAACCAAATGGTCAATTTTAAAATGGCAAGAATGAAATATGTGTAAAAATTAATCTCTTATAATTGATTCAGTCTTTTCATTGAAGAAAATAAATATAGTGGATAGCCAAATCTGATTTTTTTTTCT
>JBCEWB010131949.1:0-11193 GCA_039654565.1 Peronia peronii | reverse complement strand
TATCTATCTATCTATCTATCTATCTATCTATCTATCTATCTATCTATCTATCTATCTATCTATCTATCTCTATCTGTATGTGTGTCTGTCTGTCTGTCTGTCTGTCTCTCTCTCTCTCTCTCGATATATATGAGACAAAACTCATCTGACAAAGACATTCGGAGAACACATAATAAAAATGATATCTGGAACTCATTTCAGGCAGAGTTTAGTACAGGACTGAGAGATTACGTCATAGACACCGTTCTGCCCGTAGAATATCTGGACACTGAATACGTTACATTCCCCACAACTCCTGCTGATCGGAACAGCCAAAGTCAAGACCTGTTTGCACTAGTTGCTGTCTACGACAATACAACTTTCAACGTGAGTATGTCTGTTATCTGTGGTGAACGAGCATGACTGTGTCCCTGAAATGAGATGGTTATCTCTGTCTCAAAATAACATTGTTTGGAGTTGTTTGTTTCTTTTCTTATTTCTTCGTTTTTCTTTTTTTTTTCCTTCGAATTCATCTCGTTGCTCTTGTTATTACTAATGATGTTGTCTGTCCATTTTGTTACATTTGCCATTATTTCAATATTCGTTAACGGAAAATTAATACCTTCAGTTCTTTGTGTGTGTGTGTGTGTGTGTGTGTGTGTGTGTGTGTTGTTTGTTTCCTTTGTTTTGTTTTGTTTTTTGTTTTTTTTTTTGTTGTTATTTTGTGTTTTTTTTTCGGTTCTTTTTTTTCCCTTGAAATTAGCATTAACCGTGTAAACAAAAAACAAACAACCAAGTTTTTAAAAATGTATAAATTGTTATATAAATCTGTTATATTTTATGGTTCTTGTTGTCGCTATAAAGTTTAGAAATATCCCTTTTATGGTTGATACGAACAGTGCTAATTTTGCTACCTTTGCAGTTTGTATTACTTTATTAATATGAATAGGTCAGAGATATACAGACAGACAGAGAAACTGGGTGACAAACAGGCAGGCAGGGGATAGGGTAATAATAGCCTCATATTGATTCATTGCTGATTCATTGATTGATGTTTGATTGACTTATTGGTAAATGTATTGATAGCTGTTTGCAGTTTTTGTGTTTGATTTTGATTCTTAATTTTGTTTCTCGTAGTCAGATCTCTTTTTTTTTCTTTCTTTCTTTTTGTGTTATTCTTTTATATTTCTGTACAAATAACTGGACATCCATCCATCCATCCATCCATCATCCATCCATCCATCCATAATCCATCCATCCATTCATTCATCCATCCACCCATCCATCCATCCATCCATCCATCAATCCATCCATCCATCTATCGATCCATCCATTAATCCATCCATCAATTAATCCGTCCAACCATCCATCTATCCATCCAACCATCCATCCATCTATCCATCTATCAATCCATCCATCTATTTATCCATCTATTCAGCCATCCATCTATCCATCCATCCATTCATCGATCCATCCATTCAACCTTCCACCCATTTGTTCATTTCATCTCTCTTTCTTAACTGCTTATTTGTGTCCACATGGTGACTTCAGTTCTGTTCTATGTTCCAATTAGAAATCTATGACTCTGTGGATTGCTGAGAGTATAAGTAACTTGTCGCTATTGAACGTTAGTATATCCACTGAGAGCAGGTAGCAATTATCAAACGTACGTATCGTTACTTTTTAGTACATGACTACAAAATCGGTGTAGCATCGAAGCTGTTAAGTTAAAAACTAAATCGGTGCCATTCAATGTTTCGACTGCAGGTTACAACCGAGGGCACTACCACAGTTTTATCTGCACAATCAGCGGGAGAAGTGATGACTCTCAAGCTGCCCATCACTGGGGCTTACCTGGTACACGGGACGAAGCCCTTCTACATGTACAAATTTGCTTCAGCACTAGCTGACGGTAAGACACAATAAATGACTGACTGACTGACTGACTGACTGAATGATTGAAACCTTTAACCTAGAGGGGTGGAGAGGAAGGGGGGGGGGGGGGTCGGGAGGTGTAGAGACATCGCACACAACTTGACAGTGTGTCATTTTTCTTTCAGGCGGCTAAGTTGCTTCCCTTTGCCAAGTACAAAAGATGTAAAACCAAAAAAAAAAAAAGTTTTTTCGCTTGTTATTGAAAACACTTGTGAAATACATTTTCATCATATGGTGACTTTTTCAATTTTCTGTGACTCGTGTTTCATAAAACAAGGAAAAATAGTGATCCTCCCATCTCTTCTTCACAACAAGTGTGTTATAGCCAACTTCTTGTACTTGCAAAAGGGACGTGATTTGATTGACTGTCAAACTGAATACCTTCATTTTCATTTGCTCTTGGCACAAATACCTTTGTTTTTTGGGGTTTTTTTTTTCCTCACGGGAGGAAAAACGTCACTGCCTGATAGAGATCGTTTCATTGATATAACTTTCAATATGTGAACGGTTTTAGAATGATAATTTTTATGTGCATATAATGAAAGGCTAACAAACCTTCTTACGCTAAAGTAAAGTGCATGGCTTTTCAGTGAATCTAAGTTAGATTCCTACAAACAGTGCTTAAAGTAGGCTAATTTATACCTAAAGAAAATTTAAGAACAAAAATTTTAATATTATTTTGAATTTGTCAACAAAATAGTTTGCTTTCAAGATCCCCATAGCAGTTTGTAACGGGGGAATTTTTCTTTCATATATTTTTCAGTTCTCTTTTAATGAAAGGAACTTGAGTCATGTTTCAACATTCATGACACACATCGTGAAACAATTAGTTTTCTGGTGTTAATCTGCTAGAACTGTTATCTCTGCGTCTATCAGCCTGGACTGTATGTAAAGCACGAAAAACGGAGGATTGATATTAAAACTGCATGAAAAATATAAAAATTCATTCAATCTTATAGAATGCACGAAACCGATAAGAAAAAAGACGTTTAAATATCTATTTTATGTTTTCCTTTTATTTTTTTTTCTCTTTTTTATCAATTCACGGGTGCCTCAATAACTATGATGTCAGTTGCTATTTTCCGTAATATGATAGAACCCGATACCCAAAATTTGATCTTTCTCGTCTATTCTTTCCTATCCCAGCTATCTCAGGCACTGATAGGGAACCATGCCTTACGTCACTGATTCCACGGGGCCTATGGAGACTCCAGTACGACTTTTACCGACCCACACATCGCTATCAATATCAGTTTTTTGTGGTTATCGTGGGCAGTTCGCAATGGATACAGCAGATCGATGTCACAATGGGACAAACCAGTGATAAATGTGATAAAGTTGAGGGTGAGTATTTGCACGGTGATAAGGGAATATCAATAGTAACGATAATAATAGAGAGTGTTTATAATTTGTGAAACGCTTTTTCCGGTGCATGTACTTTACATGCGTCGTATGGTGGGTATGTCAAGTACTGTTTTTCCCACTTTTACTGTCGGCATTGTTTTATCACCACGAATAAACTACAGATATGTACAGAAAGACGGTCGGACAGATAGATATATAGACTGACCGGGGATAGAAGAATAGATACATATTGCTAATTACCAAATTGATCACTCTATTAACTGATTGATTGATTGATGTGTTGATAAATTGAATGAGCGAGTGAGTGACAGCGTGAGTGAATGCGCGAGTAAATACTAAGTGAGTGAATACATGAGTAAACTGATAGTGACTGAGTGAGTAAATGAGTGAGTGAGTGAGTGAATGCGTGAGTAAACTGGTAGTGATTGAGTGAGTGAGTGAGTGAGTGAGATAGTGAGTGAGTGAGTGAATGCATGAGTAACTGGTAGTGATTGAGTGAGTGAGTGAGGTAGTGAGTGAGTGAGTGAATGAGTGAATGAAAGAATGGATGGGAATAAATGAGTGCGTGAGTGAGTGAATGAATGAGTGAGTGAGTGAATGAGTGAGTGAATGAGTGATTGAGTGAAACAGTGCGTGCGAGAGTCAATCAATCAGTCAGTCAGTCATCAGTCAATTAGTGAGTGCATGAGTGAGTAAGTGAGTGAGTGATTGAGTGAGTGAATGAGTGAGTGAGAGAGTAACTGAATGAGTGATTAAGTGAATAAGTGAAGCAGGGAGAGACGGGAAGGCAGATTAATAGACAGACTAATAGACAGTGAACCTGACCGACACACTGAGGGAAAAAATAGAGATAGATGTGCAATGGATGAATTGATCGAAACGTTCCAACCAGGAAAAATGCTTCAAACGTTTTCCTTTTTTATTTACGCTATCAACGTTCTTTCATAAATTGTCTCTACAGGCACAGATATGTCCTGGTGTTACTACAACCTTACCAGTGCCCCGGAACCCTACAAGCACATCCACCTCGCCTACCATCAGGCCACTTTCGCCGCCTACATGATGGCCTTCAATGACCATTCGGCCATGTGCCATCCTTTGGGCATTTCCCCTACAGCATCCCCTACCCATGTACGTGACAGTTATAGTTGTCTATGGAATTGGTTGGTTGGTTAGTTGGTTAGTTTGTTGGTTGGTTGGTTGGTGTGGTTGGTTGGTTGGTTGGTTAGTTTGTTGGTTGGTTGGTTGGTTGGTTTGGTTGGTTGGTTGGTTGGTTGGTTGGTTGGTTGATTAGTTTGTTGGTTGGTTGGTTGGTGTGGTTGGTTGGTCGGCTGGTTAGTTAGTTAATAGGTTGGTTCGTTGAGTGGTTGGTTGGTTGGTTGGTTGGTTAGTTGGTTGGCTGGTTGGTTGGTTGGTTGGTGTGGTTGGTTGGTTGGTTGTTTAGTTAATAGGTTGGTTCGTTGAGTGATTGGTTGGTTGTTTGGTTGGTTGGTGTGGTTGGCTGGTTGACTGTTTGGCTGGATGATTGTTTGGCTGGTTGATTGATTGATAGGTGGTTAGTTGATTGGTTGGTTGATTGGTCGATTAATTGGTTGGTTGGTCAGCTGTTAGGTTACTTAGTCGGTTGATTGGCTGGGGAACTGGTTGGCTGCTTGGTTGGTTAACTGGGTGTGGTACTGATATCATTTACATCTACTAAGTACTTTTACTACACCAACCTTGTTCAATCAATATTAATCATTGGCGTCCTCATATAGCAACCGCTTTCATTTCCATAATACATCTTGGATACATCCTCACTCATCTACGTACTCACCTATGTCATGTTTTTGTGGAACTGTTTCTCACATAAAGAAAAAGAAAGATCTGGACATCTCTGCCCCAAGCGCATGAATGTGCTGTGTCGATGTGTTACTATTTTCATTGTTAAATCTGTATGCTTATCAAGCATTCTGTCTACAACTGTGCTCTGGCTGATACGTAGCATAGCTGTCCATGTCGTGGTGCCGTTCTATTATGTTTATTTCATTCATTCTGTCTCTCCTCTCGCTATCATCACTAATCATTCTCTCCTACTAAAAATTTCAACTCTAGGGTCAGCTCAGATATATAACATCCTTTGCTGTTCTTTTTGTTTTTTTTTGTTGCTATCATTCTTAATGGTATTGTTATTGTTGTTGTGTTAATGTTGTTATTGTAATATTGTGTTTGTTGTTATTATTGTTGTTTTTTTTATGTTTGTTTTTGCTGTGATAATGATTATTGTTGCGGTTGATTCTTAACATCCGGAAAAAAAATGAACGAGTCTTAAATTTTCATTTAAAAGTTAAAAGTTGAACAATTTCAATATTCTAGGTACTTGTACAGTGGACTGCATTTTCTGAATACTGTTTTGTAGATGACTATACTCCAGTCATGATAGAATAGCTAATGTCAGCTCGTTTCTTATTGTCTGAGACTTATTTGACATTCTGCTCCTTTTCTCAGGTATTCGATGCCAACACTCATATTCGCTCTCGTGTGTTACAACAACCATTACCTGTTTGCGAAACGATTACGACTCCAATACCCACCGATACCACTACCGATGACACAACTGCTAGTGTTATTACGTCATCATCAACAACTGAAGACGTGACTTCAACGTCATCCTCTACTGAAACATCCACTTCGAGTGAAATGTCAACAACTACAACTACAGTACCGACAACAACAACAACAACAACAGCTGCAACAACGACGACAGCAACAACAAAATCAGTGACTTCAGAAGTTATGGACAACACCACTATAACCCCAACGACAACGGAAAGTGATAATCTTATATCATCCTCGCCAAACTTTAACCTTACCGGAGAAGAAATTGAAAGCCTCGTTGCCTACATTCGAAACCGACTAGTGGTAGATAGTAAGACCACCCAGTCCTATCTCAGGTCCAAGATTTCTATCCCGGATCCAAGGACCTCCTCCAAAGCTATAGGGCTGGTAGCCATTCTGTTCCTTGTACTCGTCGTGACCGTCCTCAGCCTATCAGACGTGGTGGCTGTTGTATCAATCCTAGTGGGGTTCTGTCGCAGTGGACAAGTCGGATGAGAATCCACGAAGGGTCAGTTTCTATACTGTGTTCATGCTATCAGTGTCGTCAACTATAGCTGTACCCGGAAGACTATGCACTAGTAGAGCGTAGCAACAGTTAGTGTACACACGCTGTCCATCAGTCTCCCTTCCGCTCATTCTCCATTCTATCTAACTGAAGACCGTTGTGCCAAGCCCTATTACTTTGATTTGCCTTTGAGGTGTTGGACATACAGTGTCCATGAACATGGTATAAAAAGGAAGTTTTCTTGTTATTGTCATAATTATTTTAAAAATATTTTGGCGATTAGTTTTTCAAATAACATGAAGACCGTAAAAAAAAAGATTTTTTTTTCCTCTACACACTGCTTACCCAACACCTCTTTTGTTTGGCAAAGGGAAGTAATAGGGCTGGGCATAACGATCTCCAACTGCTCCTTACCTCTCAGAGCCCAGTGCTGCAGACATGGTCGACATCACAGACTGAATACTTAATGCAATTCACTACAGTCTGTAGCAGTTTCTCCTCAAATATGTCATAGAAACAGATTACAGAACTTTTGCTCCTGCCGTAATGGCTGTGGTGAATAGCACTGGAAATACATGAGACAGATCCAAATTTGACAACATTTTCTGGCATTTCAAGGGCTTTGAAGGATTTATATAAAAACTAACACTATACTGTAACAATCTATATAAAACAGTGTGCAACGGGATCGAAAAATGATGGATTGTGTTTGCATCTTGTGATATAATCATTTTTATTTTGAAGACGGTCAGGATGTTACTGGATGTTGAGAACCAGCCGTGCCGCTGATGTGGCTAGGAGACAGATGCTGTGTATGTGCGTACTTATTCTGACTTGTTCGGGAAATGGGCACCTTGATCGAAATACACAGACAAACACAAATCAGATAATGTGACGTCGGTCTAAATACCAGAGATAATAGTCGTTTTTCCTGGGTTTTCCTTTCATCTTACATAGCCCAATGCAGTTTAGATAATGCATACAGAGAAGAGCCCCAAATCATTGATATAATGAGATAATTCAGACTTTTGCTAATCAGCTATATCGATTCTTCGCATCTGATTTGACTATAGGCTGTTAAATGCTGGTGTTGTCTTACGGTTGAGTTATCAGGGAACCATTTTGTTTCAGAATCATTAGCAACCAATAGAAAGGGCTAGTGAGGACCGGGAAAACAATGCCAATGGACGAAATCTCTCTCTGTGTGACCAAACTGCAATGTTACGTATTTATTATCTCTTGTTTTTATTATTATTATCATGTTGTGTCTTGTCATCCATTTCATAGTTGTATATTTTTTACCAAATACGAGAATGTAATTATTTTGGTATCTTAATTAAGTTTTTCCAAGCCTATTTTCAAAGAGTATTCGAACCTCTATTCACAAAGGTGTAGGTGGGTGCTTGTTGTTGACACATTTTCAAGTATTTTCTGTGATAATAAATTGTAGTAATTCTATTCCCTGCTTTGTTGATACCAAAAATAATAATTTTGCTCAATATTATGACAAAAGAAAACAGTGATCCTGACTGTAGATGAGATTAACGTAAATGTTTTCCACAAGGCAAACAGAAAAGTTAATTTCCCTCATTCGGTGACAACTCACGATGGCAAAGAAATGAAGAAATCCTTACAATGACCTGACTCGAATGATATTTAGAGCAGATTTTAAAATGATCTTATACTTTTCATGCAATTACAAAAAAAGTTTCGTTTTCAAATAGTTCTGTTTTAGATTTTTGGTACTATTTGAATTTTTCCCCATTGTTTGTTATGTGGTTATTGATTTATGATTTATTTTTATTCTTTTTTTTTTCATTTTTGTTTGTTTTGTGTGTTTGTTTGTTTTGTTTTGTTTTTACAACCGATTAATGGGCATTTTTTTCCCGTCAGTTTCTCATTTACCCTGTGTTTTTGTTTCTTCTCTTCGATTTCTAGGATTAATATTAATATTGTAAGTTTCCAACTTAAGCGGTTTAAACGTTTAGAAGAAGGAAAGGCTGCAAGAAAGGAATCCTGAAATTGATTTACACAACTTCAAAGCAAAAAGAGGAAAACCCTCAAAAACTAGAACACGTAAGGCTAAGGTAAAGTAAAGAACAAGGTTTTCATAGATCATTAAGGGAATGCAATGGTAATACACAACAAGATGTCACAGAATTTAAATTGGCTGGAGCTTTAGTATGTAAGGAATTAAAGAAAAGAGAAGAGCGCAAAGACATTGTCTCCACCCAATTTAAACCAAATATATATAAATATCTGTGAAAACTCAAGAAATGATAAGTGATGGCACAAGATGCAAAGGAAAACAGCTCATTTTTGCGAAACAATGAGACAGAACCGATGGCCTAGATAGGATTACAAAAAGGGAACTCTGATGATGAAAAGTACGAAAAATATGATAGAAATAACGGAATCTTTATTAAATCTCGTCAGGGTAAAACATCCAATGGCATGGTAAAAAAAAAACAAATATAAATTCAGGTCTCACCTGAATAAATGATCAATTTTATCAGAGCTATCAGTTCAATGCTTTATGATACCTCTTGTAATGACAATATGAAATATATATATATATATATATATATATATATATATAAAAGAAATTATGGGAAACACCTTAATAAACATATTAAATGGTGCAAGACGTGTAGAAAATGATCAAAATAAAACATGACACCAAAATACGAATTCCGTTTTAGGTATATCCAGCATATAAGTTAGTACATATAGACTGAATTCATGCTGGTTCTTGTTTTATTATTTTCAATGTCAATACTATTCAATAAATTTGTATAATGTTTAAAGTCATTGATATACTTTAAGATGATCTGTCTTCTGTCTTTCGTCTTTCGCTGATGTAGATAGATGATATTAACTCATTTTGTCTCACGCTCTCTTAATGTCATGTCAAAACTGTATGGTCGTATCTCCGTTTTCGTCAGTTTTCACATTTATTCTCACATTCACAATTTCTCCTCACAGTTCCTCTTTTTAAAATTGACACATAAGATGAGAACATCTTTCAAACAATTTGTACTCACACCTGTCAACGCCTAACTGTAGAACAATACGTAGACGACACACGTTGCTATTTTTATTTTGTTTCACAGTATAATTAATGACGTCGCTATACAAAACCACATACAAACGCGCAAGTTAGTTTCGGTGGTATTGTAAAAAAAAAATTAATTATTTTTATTTGTTCCTTTCTTCTCTCTCAACAGCTGCTGGAAAAAAAACAAAAGAAAAAAAAAACTCACCTTTGATTGAAACTGATATTAAAATGTTTAGGCGAAGAATGGGACAGACTAACTCTTTGAAAAGGAAATTTTAAATGTTGAATACAATATTTTTTCCCTAGATGAGATGCCATTACGTTTGGTTTCAAGTGGCATTCACCTATTCAAACGTCAAATGTCTTCACATTCATTAAGGCTACTGAAACCTCAATTATTCACAATTACATACATCCATTAATTTTCGTGCCTTGCATGAAACAGGTTATACATCGAGGTTATATAGGGCCAAAAAATACTCATATCGCTGGAGGAATCGCCAGTTCCACATGTCGGAGAATTGTCTGGTGTACTCTCCAAATTGAAATGATTCCTAAGATTCTTAAAATCAGTGATCCGCATTCTGTGCTTCGAACACAGAGATCGTCACTTTGAACATTTGTGAATAACATGCAATCTACCGACATAATTTATAAAGTAACCATTTCTATGGCTCCTTTCTCAATAAGAAATGTATCGAAAATATTTTTTCTTCCTAACGCATGGTGTGAGATGTGGATTGAAGTCAGTTCAATATGGTTATTTAATAATATCAATTGTATTTCACAACAGAAATTTGAGAAATCGTTCTACACGTTTAGTTAAAGTAACTAAGACAAAGAAATTAAAAAAAAAAACCTGCATAGATCAATCGCTTCATTAGCACGGCAACAGGGGATTTTAGCCGAACATAGGCGACAAAACGAACGATGAATGGTCCCGTTAGGGAATGATAAGCATAGTATAATTTAAGAAATGTTAGAGCAGTCAGTGTTGGTCTTTGTGTTCTGTTGGTGGTTTTCTGAGCGGGACTTGGGCCAAGATACTCAGAACATTTTCCCTGAGGTAGCGTCTGGTGGCGGCTTCGTTCACACCCTTCAACTTTCTACTTCGGGCCAGGATTGAGTTAGAGCCAGGGACGTCGTTCCTCACTGTGGGCAATGCGTTAGAGCAGGCGGACGCAAAACCGGGTTGGGCTGACCATTTGGCAGGACGTGATTTGATCTTTCTGCTGTCGGCCTGAAAAGGAACAGTTTTCCTCCGGGAGACGCTTGTGCTGAGTCTGTTCTGCAAATCCTTTGTCTGGTGTAACTTTGGGTCCTGGCTATGCTGAAATGCAGCTCTGCGTACCGCTGGCTTCCGAGTGACCGTCCTGTCTGTGATGCTCGAGCCTACACTTGTCGAGCAGCCACTCCGGTGTCCGATCTTGTCCTGCTCTGACAATGAGTCATGGCCTAAAACACTTAGATGCTTTTTTAAAAAGTCGTGCCCTCCAGCTCCAGTTTTCTGGCGAAATAGGTTCTGTCGGTGACATGCATCCTTTTGCCGGAAGGCAGACATTTTTAACTCATTTTCGCAGTACTGGAGTAACGGCATCGCCTTCATGTTCCTCTTTGAATCGCCCATTTTGATGGGTTTCTCCGAAAGAGGTTTATCTGAATGTAAATTTGCCTCCAATCCCTTTCCCCCTAGAGATTTCATTTGTTCAAATCTTTCCTTTAGTCTGTTCTTGCAGGAATCAGCTTGTATGTA
>JBCEWB010131938.1:0-11194 GCA_039654565.1 Peronia peronii | reverse complement strand
ATTTGGCCTCAGTGATATGAAATGTCCTTGGTATGAACTGATAACTTACTGAGACCCTATTTCAGTCACAAAAATTTCAATATATTGCTTGTTGTCATGGCAACAGTGGCCATCTTGAAAAATAAACAACTAATTAAACTTCTTAAAATTTACAAAATCAATAAAGGTATTTACTTTCTACATGTATATATTGAAAGGAGATCAATATGGAGGTAATAGGCTAGTTTTAATTTGTCTGTGATGGATGAAATCCATATAGGAAGGTTCTAAAGTTGATGTTGACAGAAAAAGGGTTGAAAACCAACAACCCACATTAAAAGAATAAACAATTTGTGATTTCTTAGTATGAAAAACATCACACTAACTAGCCTAAAAATATGAATAGTCTATCAGTAAACCAAATCTGATGCCTATATGACTACCAACCGCCTGAGATTTTAAGATTTTTGTGAAGCCCAGTTAACAAAGTCTATACAGATATATACAAAATATATACATTTAAATGCATTTTTGGGGCTGAAACCGGTAGAATTGAGCTATGGCACTTGGTATTCTTGACCTAAACATAATCAACAATGAAAATTCACTGAAACCCCAAAATTGATAATTTAATCCTTTATTGGTGAAAACCTCACCTGAGCACCCCCTTAATTGTTCATCTTTGTTCATTTTGGTAACAAAAGAACATGCAAGATATTTAATTGGTCTCCTTATACTGACCAAAAGAACCATTTTTTAATGTGACAATTATATGATTTCAGCAAATATTTATCAATTCATTAATCTTTTTAATTAGTGCTTATAAATTCTCTCAAAGACAGGAGAAAAGTTCGACAGTGCCTATCTTTCTAGTAACAAAATTGCACTGGCTATTTTCTCTACATAGCCACTGTTTGAGACATTAATCTGAATTTCTTTTAGTGTTAAAGATTTGTTTCGAAATGGAATATTTATGTTTCAAAACACTTTCGAATTCTTGTTAAATTAACACTTGGTACTTAAATTAACATGCAGTGTGTTGATTATAGAAATTGACTGGCAAAATAATATCACAAAGCATTGCTAGTCACATGAACACAAGAGAATTCTTAGTTTTTTTGCTGATGAGAGATGAGCATTCCAGCAAGTAATTTACATTCAGTTTTGTGGTAAAGTTTCTAAGCAGTACATGTAACGCATTCTTGAGCCACTATTCATGCACTTGTCATCAATAGCATTTTCAGGAAATTTAAAGACCATGCTTTACTAAACACAAATGGGAGGAAATAGGTAGATAAATCAAACAAAATTTTTCAACATTCACAACTTTAAAACACTTGTTTTTACACATGACTGCGCAAAAAATTGTCATGCTAGACCAAAGAACACTAAACATAATGGACATTTGAGGATGCATATATGTAAAGAAAAAAAGCAAAATGACTGTGTGTCTATCAAGCTCAAAGTGAAGAATTTGTGCGAGTGGTGGGAGCACTGTTCAAAGTATTCAGCAAAGAAAAGAGATATTTTCACTAGCAAAGAAATACCATGACATGAAATTTCTAGATATTATGAAACCGCCATGACCATAAAATCTAAAATAAAATTCATACAAAAAAAGCTAAAAAAAAAATCATTACAATGTCATCAACATGCCATAGTTATTAATAATTACTAACCAAACAGCGAAAAAAAAAAAAAAAAAAAGCAAAACATATACAACTGAAAGAAAATAACAAAGATCAACTCCTCAATTTGTAAGCAGCATTAATCCTTATCTGTGTCAAATTCCACATCTGTACCTTTTACTTTACATCTCCTTTTTTTTTTCTAGTTATCTTTGAAACATGTGTAATATCTACACACACACACACACAAAAATGACAGTATACAAAAAAACAAACAAAATGATCACAAATCTGCCTCATTTTTTTTTGGTTGTTTTTCTTCTGAACAATTTTTCAGCTATACTTTTTCCAGGATCCTTTTTTTCTTGATGAATTTTGATTGATGCCAAAGGCTTAACTTTACTCCCCTTTTCTTGAGAGAACTAAAATTTGAACTTGCATTTGTATAATGAACAATCTAAATCATCCAAGTATCCACTTGTGCTAGGGTACAATCAACATTTGGTTAGTCAGAGGTCATGGTAACTGTGATAAACATAGAAAAAAACTGGCACATGCGCATGCCAAACTTCATAAAACCAAAGTGACAAACCTTCTGTAAATATGGGTTGAGGAGGCCAGTGGAAGGCGGGTAATTTGATGAAATGGACATACACATATTACTTGATGACATTGAAAAAAACCAATGGACACAGCATTGCACACAATCAACAAGACATGAGGAGTAACATTGATATAAATTATATGGTGATTATGAAGTTTTTCCATATTGCATCCTGGGTTTCATACTGAAATGGCCATGACTGGCACAGTGTAGAAGCCTCTGACAAAATATAGGTTGTGTGAGCCTTTCAAAATCATTTAATTTGTACCTCATAAATTCTTTGATGCAACTGGGATATGTAGAAAATTTGCAATGATAATGCTATATTCAAAAACAAGCCACATAAACAATAACAAAATACGGTGTTTTATCTATAACATATAAAGCAAATGACAGAAAGATTGCTTAAAGCAGACTGAGGCAACGACCAAGACATTTTTATCTGAGATAATGGCTACATTTCATATATACTAATGAGATTAATATAGCTCCTCCATAATAGATAATAAATCACAGTTATAAACAGATGCAAGATTCATTCTAATTACACATATGACTAGAGGATTATAAGCTGATGAAAGTATGAAATACATGACTAATAATCCAATTAGGAATGAGTGAAATAACTCGCAAACCACTCATTATTTAACATTTCAAAGACTGCAGATGAAAAGACAAATTTTCAGATGACAAAGGAAAAGAGAAAGGAATAAATCAAATCAGTTTCTTGTATTTGTCTAATCTTCATAACAGATAAATTGACCATCCTTTTTGCAATATCTCTTATTTACTTTAGTTTGATAATTACTAGTGGATGCCTTACTTCTTTGCAGTCATAATTTGATATCATTTGAAGAATTTGCACAGCTGTGGCAGAAAAAACTCAGAAAGAGCTGGTTGAGTTCTAGGAATTTATGTCAGAAACAAGATTTGCAGCCCAAATGTCAGTGTTTGCAGAGAACCCACAGTATACTTTCATATTAATATAGTGCTGAAAAATACTCCTACATTCATCCAGAGTGATTTTTTTTTAACTTCTCTTTCCATTAAATGTTCAACAAGATAAATCAAAGAAGACAATGGCTTTTTTTTGTTGTTCTTACTTGAACAGAACATAAATGACAGAACAAAGCCGATGATAGAGTGGATGTGCAAAGAACGTTATTCCTCTGTGCAGAGCATCAGGAAATGAGTTTCTTTCACTATTAACAAAATAGACTCAAGATGTTATGAAACCTGCACAGTGGTAAAATATTTTGGTCAAGCTGAACTGTTCACTGATCGCCAGTTTGCACTACAGCACTACACAGTGGCACACTCAAGTTGCCAGTTGGCACTACCACGCAATGGCACACAGATTCTTTGATTTTGGCTGTACCTTTTTCTTCTTGCCCGTGTGTTCCATGTACAGATCCTGCAGGTAGTCAATCAACTTCATCTGTTGACCGATGGTGCTCTCAAACTTGTACTTGTCCAGGAAATGCAGGCCCTAGTCATGGGAGGGAGGGATGAGATGAGGGGAAGGGAAGGGAATGTATTCCATAGATTTATTTGTTTGTTTTGTTTCATGTTTTTCTCTTATCCAAACTACAGCCAAGTAAGGCAAAGCATCTATGCAAGATATCAGAAAGACAATGGAGTTCAAGAAAGCAATAATATAGATTGAAAGCATCCTTCTTGGACTTCGCATTTTCCTGAAAGTCATGTTTCAAAAAAATCTGGAATAATGTACAAAATGACCCATGCATGTAATGTATGGGATCAGTTTATATTATAATATAGAAGTGAGACTAAGTTTAGAATAAACTGAGTATTTTACTGACATATAATTTTGTTACACGATATGACCAGAACCTAAAAGCACAGAAACTTGCATGAATGTGCATGTTCAGAGGAAAATTATAGAACTCATGGACAAACATAGTTAAATATATCTCTTTACTTTCATATTCTTACATTTCTCTCTTCTCATTTTAAAAACTGACAAATCTGGACTGTTCCCCAAGGTAAAGCAAAGTACTAGGGAGAGAAGCCTGTGCAGGTAAGAGAGTGAGCCTGTCTGCTGTGGAAAGCAACTTGTAGCAACACCATCACCTGGGTCAATGTTGGTCCTTCAACACCATGAGTGAATTTGAGAGAGGATATGTCTCGCAGCCAGTCAAAATGAGACGTATGTCGATTTTTCACCATATGATGTTTTTGGTATCATGTGAAAGCTTATTTCATACCCTTTCAGCTGGTGAAAAAAGTTCTGAGCCAGCTTTATTCTAGCCAGAGATATTGCAGTTTCAAGAGACAAAGGGGGATCCCACAGCAGTGACCGAACTTCCGAGAAAATGGAGTTTAAATAAACGGTCAAACGCATAAATCTACATACATACCTCCCCCAAAACCCGATTTTAATGAAGAAATACTTATGAATCAAGGGTAAGACTGATTCTGTCTTATTCAAAAATGAATGTACTTTCGATTTCTGCAATAAAAAAAAAATCGATGTCTGACCCCCCTCATCACATTCAAAGCCCAATTTCCCTGTTCTAGCCCAGCGACTTACGTCTCATTTCGACTGGATGCAAGTCATATATGAATATAAAACTGATAACTATGATAAAATAACCACAGGCATGCAAAATTGTCTCCGTTCATTTCTTCTCAAACTGAATGGTTCATTTGACTTCATATCAGTTATGACTATTCAAGACAACATAAATGGTTCATTTTCTCATGTTAAAGGTAAACATCTTCAGAAACTCTCTAAGAACTGCCAAAGTCAGTTGTTGACCTGTTCCTGTTCTGCAATACTTGATAAATATTCTGAAGCATGGCTGAATATGGTTCAAAGCATTCAATAATTAAAGTAAAGCTGGCAAATTAGCAAATATTCAATGACTTTCTAACAAGATTATAGAAAAAAAATGTTATGATTTCATTTCAAGCACATACTGCAATAAAACTCCTCTATGGCTGATTATATGACAATCTGATCTAGCCATCTGTCACTAAAGACAGTTCCTTTGTAAAAGCACATTAAGCTGGTCAGCACATCATAGGAAATTTTTAATGTTTTAAGTGATCTGTTTGCACATTATCATAACTGCAGAATTTTTAGTGCAAAGTGCAGTTTGTTTTATTCACTTGGAAATTAGTATTCAAATATTTGAATATGATACTGTATACAGATAACATTCATAACTGATAATGACAACAGTGACACTAGACATTCACACCTTCAACCAAGTGCAAGAATATACATGATGAATGAAGATAATGGGGAGATTTGAATAGAACATTTACCATTCATCCCAAAGAATTTCAGTAATGATTAATAGATTATATATTAAAAGGTTTTTAAAAAAAAAGAAAAAAAGTGATGTTGATGATGTGGATTTTACCAACCCCTTCAAATATAAAGATTCCAAGAAAATACTTTGAATACGACAAGCACTGGAATATAGGAGTTAGAATATTATACACTTACCTCAACTGAAATACTTAAGCCAGAGGAAAAAAAAATTGTGCCATAAGCATTGAAGAAGCATCCTCTCTCTCATCCAAATCGAAAAATAAAATTTATCATCAAATGTTATGAATTACATATACACAGATTGCTCAGGTAATTACATGGATATCCTCACCCACCTGCAGTGCCTCTGTGAAGTTTTCCAGACTCACTTTCTCACCAATGATCATCTCAAATTTGTCCATGGCTTCATCCAGATGCTTCTTTAGTTTCAGATTCTCCTTGCGGAGGGAGCAGTTGTCACTTAGCATCTCTGACAGCTGGTAAGCATCAACATATATTTTTTAAAAAAATGTTTTTGAAAATGAAAAAATGATACATACATTACACAAAATAAAAATGTTTGGATATTTTTTACAGAAATGTCTTAAATCAAGATATACCACTAACTAGCAACTTATCCGATACATTCATTCATTCATTCATTATATATATATATAAAGAGCAAATGCAAAATAAATATGTTAAAGTTGACAAAAATATCGAAAGCACCAAATTTTCCATCCATTTGTTCTCCTTCTCAGCTGTTCTTAATGCTTATATCATGTATTATATCTATTTGGATTCTTTTACATATAAATGAATTTTGCTTACCAAGGAACCATATCAGATAATTGAACAATTCTATTATCACTTTGGAAATGACTACACTCTTACAAAATCTCTTGAACTCTTAAAATGTCAAATTTCTGACTTTGGGATATTTTGTCAGGCCAGGACATCTGTTTTAGATTACAGTTAAAAAAGCTTCAAAATGCTGAGTTGTACTTGCCATAACAGCCCACTGGTCTGGTTATAACTCTGAAATGTACTCACTTCTTCCTTGATCTTCATTTTCTCCTGGTTGCTTCTCTCCAGTTCTCTCATCTGAGTGGCAAACACTTCCTCTGATGACTTGTCCTTGTCCTCTAGCTCTGCCAGCTACCAGATATCAAAGATTTGTTTCTTTTATTTTTCATCATTTAATAAAAAAAAAAATATATATATATTAATTTGATATGTATCATCAATACCAGTGAATAAAACACATTTCTGATAAGTCTAGGACACAGTGATGACAATCTTAACTCAAAAAAAAGGATATGTTTGCATGAAATATAGTCAAACTGTATGTACCACATAAGTAAATGTGGGTGATTCAAACATACGAAATGAAACAGCTTAGGCTGTTTTATATTTTGATTTATCTTCCATTCTATACAGCATTATCTGAGGACAAACACAGGCCAAATTCAACTGGATCAACTTTCAAAGAATAAGAAATTTACCTTGGCAGTCAATTTTTTCACCTTGACCTGCTCTTCTCGCACTGTGTGACTAAGTTTCTCTACCTCTGCCCTGTGCAAAGCTTTGAGTGATTCCATCTGTTGTTTCAGAGCTGACATTTTTTCTGAGGCATCAGATCTGAAAATAATGAACACATGCATGCAACATCAGAGCTCTTTGTAAGAGATACTGATGAATTTTTGCTCCCCACTACATACTTGAACATCCTATGCAAAATATTCACATTTTGTCATGAACTTTCAACACCTCCTGTATAAAAAGTTAAAAAAGATAAGACAAATTTGAATACAAACATCTGATTGTTGAAAGGCTTATGATTAAGAAACAAGAGAGGGCACAGGAAAATTATTTCACGTGAAAATGTTTACTTACAGAGAGATTTGCTCAAAGCTACATTTTGTTTTTTACCATATCTCTGTAACAATTTTTTCCTCTTGTTTTTTTCTGGTTTTTTTTTTCTTTCTCTTTTTTACCTTATGTCTGCAGCAATAAATAAAATCCAGTTTTGAAAGATATCTAGTTCTGAATGTGGCACAATGAAAATGATGTGCTTATTCTTTCTGCTGTGTTACTAAAAACTCCTGCTATCTTTGTCATGATGTCATTCTACACCCTCGATAGATAGCCCATCGAGCAAAGCTTGGAACAGGTGGCTCAGTGACGTACACAGTGGGCATTGCCATACAAGTCTTGTGGCAGTTATCAAATATGAGTTATTCCTACCTCAGCTTAGTAACAGCCTGTAGTTTTTGGGTGGCACCTTCTAGTTCATCCTCTCTCTCATCTACAGCTCTCTCATAAGTTTTCCTAGTAAATAATAATGATTCATCTTGCTCATGTAATCTTTTAAACAGGGCAAGATTCAATAGCTTAACATTTTGTTTTTTTAATTTTTGTATTACTATTTTTTTAAAATTAAAATATATTTGGTTTTCACTTATCTATTCTAAAGTATGTTAATTCAATTAAATAGCCTTATCTGTATTTCCATTATCTAGGGAGAAAAAAAAAAAACTGGAAGAGAATGCTATCTCAGCATTCTAACTTTAAAAAAAAAAAAAAAAATCACAAAATAATGCCATCTATTAAATCAAATGTTGAAACAAATATCTATATTAATCAATGCCCCTAAACAGTACTTTTATGGAAAATGACTCAGTGAAAAAGAGTTAAAAACTTTCTCCTACTTGATGTTGTCCCACTCGGTTTCCCTGTTCTTGAATTCCACAATGACCAACTCCATGTCCTTGATCTGGTCCTCCAGCTCTGCGCACACCTTGGTCAGCTGCTCTACTTTCTACACACAAACATACAATATTTTGATATGCCAGTCACAAGGGAAGTTCAGGATTTTGTCTATGAACTGAACTTTGAGCAGAGGGCTCAACAAACAATGCTTTCAATAACACCGTACACCACATGGACCAAAAATTAAGAAAGCACAGCTGTTACTTTTTCAAATATCATACTAATAAGAAACACTATGGGCACAGTTGGCAGACTGGCCACCCAATGTTACAACGTTCAAATACATCAAGTGCAGGAAAGAGATCAAATGGGATGACTAAACCATTGTCTTGATGTTCAGAATTACTGACTGAAAAGTGATCAACTATAGTAAAACTGTTTATTTCACCACAGTTTGTACCTGTCTCTTGTCAATGCTTCCAAGGCAGACTGACTGGCAATCTCCCAAGTCTTGCATATGGTGAGGCTGTGCTAACTTATTAAAACAAGCAACTGTTATTGCTCAACCAAGACTGACCTTACACTCCATTTCATACTGTTGCTGTTTGCTATTTAAATCTTGCATGAGCCGCACAGTCTCTGAGGAGTTTGATCCTTTTTCCTTCTGCAGATTTGCATGTTTATCTTCCAGAACCTAAGATCATGATAAAAAAAATAATATTTAACATAAATACAGAAGGGTAAACATCTTGGCAATAATAAACATGACATGCGACTTACTTCGGTATAACAATCAGCCATGACCTAATCTGACCTCTGTTTTTAGTTGGCAAAGATTCAGCCTATTAATTAAGATCTGTTTTTTTCTGATTATCAATTGAGAGTGACAAGAATTTTATTTTTATATAAATCAAGCAAATTCTAACCACTGACAAACATCACTTGAAAAAATCCCAAGACTGAGGGAGACATTAGCATACTGACACATACAGAAAAGTCACAACATTCTAGCCAAGTTTTTCCCTGTAAATCACAGTATGAGTGACTGAAGTTCACCTTGTACTGTCGTTGCAGTGTATCGTGTTGTGATCTCAAACTTTTCAGTTCAGCCATGGCATCTTGTGAATTCTGTGGACAAGAAAACAAAGTAAGAAGAAAGGAAATAATGTTAAAATTTTTAAACATTTATGACACTTATGAACAGAACCCTACAGTGGAAGAAGAACATATTTTCAGTGCAAGAATGTTGCACTCAAGTCTATCTTCGTATTCTCCGTGCAAAACATCCAACAGTCCTCCTGATTAAAAAGCTACTTGATGTAGTGCCTTGACATTCAAAGAATTGTAGAATACTGGTTATTGTTCACAAAAACATAAACATATAAATGTGATAGTTAAAATCAATGAATTGTAATAGAATCCAAATTAAAAATGATGTTAAAATAAAAGAAGCACCAATTCAAAATTAAATAAGTGAAACAAAATTTGCAGTTGTAAGAACCATGAAGGGTATTTCACGTATTTTTACCAGGAAATTTGTGGGCTTTCTGCTTAGAATCATTATATTTGGTTGCCGTGTATCAGCAGAGTAAGACTAGTTCGGTTACCTGCAGAAATCGCCCATTTTCTACAGCTTTGTTGTCCAGGATTCTCTGCAGCTTGTCAATCCTGTCCCTCAACTCCAGTTCTTGTCGCTTGGATGCTGACAGCAGAGACCTGGCCTCACTCAGTGCCAGGTTGGACTCATTCAGCTCATGGCGCAGATAGGCCGGGATGTCACCGCCCGAAAACTGTGGACATAAGATAAAATAAGATACGACAAACTTAATTTGTCCTCAAAAGAAAATTCCATTCACAGCTGATGAGACCATTAAATATACAAGATATATTCACCCTTACATGCATATAGACAAAAATATGAAAACCACCAGGACAAGGCAGAACACTGAATGCAGCAGGTAAGAATTTTGACTTCTTCCCAGACATAACAGGATACTGGGAGCAATAAGATTTATTATACTACACCCAAATCAAGGGGCATACTGCAATTATGATAAAAGCTGAATCAGCAGTCTGTGTGCCATGTAATGCCTCTTATCAGAGATGCCAACTGAGCCAATCTTTTAACTGAACTTTTTGCGCGTGACCGTCATAGATGAAAGCCTAACTATGGCGGTCTGGGAGTATGCCCCCTCCCAATCCTCCTCCTTGGGAAAATTTGTAAAAATAAGGCTTGAACACATTTTCAACCATCTTGTTTACATTTCAACACTACCTTTCATCTAAATACTGGGGCATTTCTTCATTGTAGGTTTCCAAGCTCTTGCGGCAGTTAGAGCAGTTGGCAAAGATTGAGACATCTTCTAAGTAAGACCTCTCTGACTTTGCCATCATCAATTTTCTTAGAGTGGCTAATAAGAGACTTCTTCTCATTAGATCCATAATGGTGACAGTAAGCGATTCTGGACTCTTTCACTGCTTTCAGCTTTCGAATGATGAAGTCACTGTTTGCATCTTTCTCATCCAACCATTCACAGATTTGTCTATTTCTTTGTTGTTCACTCATTCATCACATTCAACATATCAATGACGTGCTCATCCATGTCTCGCTTGGTAACAAATCCAGTACAATATAAAATCATCACTAAATCAACTAAATGTTTGCATATTCACAGCCAAATCGAACTGAAGGGTCCTGCTGGTAAGCGTCAGTAGGCTAGACCTAAAGCTGGCATGCCAAACAGATGTTATTGTTTGAGTGTACATGAGCAGTTCCATCATTATACGTCTCCTTGGGTTTCGACAAGAGAAATCACGTTCTGTCGTAAAATAATTTATTCATATTCTGTTATCCACTCAAGCGATTCCGTTCCATAAACAATGACCCCATATTTTACTGAGACTTTATCCGACTTTTTTTTTGTTTTACAGAATTCCGGAATTTTACGGGAAATTGGCATCTCTGTCGTATATCAGATTTTTTGTCCA
>JBCEWB010131927.1:607-11194 GCA_039654565.1 Peronia peronii | reverse complement strand
TTTTTCATAATTTTTTGCACCACATGTTTCAAATAACAAGAGAAAAGGTGATTTTTTCCTTCTTTGCAATGCTTGCCTTACACCTCTTGTATCTGGCAAAGGGAAGTAACCTAGCTGACTGAAAAAATGGCTCGTGCCATTAACAGTCAAGAGTTTTAGTCCTAAATTCCGACCTACATTGTATTTCTAATTACACCCGCGTGTGTGTGTGTGTTGTTTTGGTATACGCACATTTTTCTCAGAGACCAGTTAGATCCCAGATTCAAGTGCGGATGCCTCGCTCAGTTCTATCTGTCGTAAACATGAGCTCACTGTGCGCTGCGCCGGGTCAAACATGCCTAACAGGCCGTAAGTATAAGTGCTAAACACACTGTTCCGTCGTATGATACGGGCTGCGAAATAAACCCAATGGAAGAAAAAAACATATTTCACATGAGCATGAGAATCCAGTCCCCGCGAAAATATTTATACTACATTTTCACTCAATAACTTTGTTTCTCAATTAGTAGAAACTCTACAAATTTGGCAAGGCAGTTTGAGCTATTTTGTCTTAACTGAAACATATTTTTTGCAGTAAACTTCTCTACTTCAGATTTTTGCTTCATTGAACTCCTTACTTCGCCCACCACTGATCTCTGACGATATCGTAGGGGCGTCTTTGAAGATGAGGCCACTAACTTTCTCACAAACCCTCTCTGTCTTCCACTGCACCAGCGAATGAGCTAATCTTATTTTTGTCCATTCTTAGCTGCTATCTCTCCAATTTTTAATTAATTAATTATTAATGAATGAATGAATCAATTGTCTTTCTCGTCTTCCTCTGACTGTGCCGTGTAAGATAGATTTTGCTAGGCCATGACCCAGCATGACCCAAGCCTTTCAATCCAAAGAAAGTAGGTTTATCTCGGCTTTTAGAAGTTGCCAATTTTTGCTGAGAAATTTTTGTGGGTAGAAATTTGAAATTTGGACATTTTGCCTGGACAGCGGCACTCAGCCTACTCTTTCATCGATTTTGAACTGCCAAAGGTTCTTTAACGTGCGCAACGTATACACGGGACCTCCGAAATATATTCGCCCTTATCCGAGAAAGCTAGACATCGGGCTTCTCTACCCACTGGAAGCCAGGGGAGCGTTTAGTCACTGAAAAAATGCGGGTTTTCGATCTTCGTGTCTTTCCATTCCCCGATGCAGGACCCGCGAGTTGATTCCGGCCCGTTTTCTCCGTTTCTCTTCTGTTAATTTACAAGCGAAGGTTTATGTAGGATGTGGGGTGGAAGAGATTTTTTTCTCTTATCGTCTATTTCAAAGCACGAAATTATTAGATCTATGTTGTACTGTGTTAAAACGAAATAATTTGCTCTTTTGACGGAGAAATATTTTTACCGGTTTGAGAGTGGTATTTGTGGTTTTACAACTAGTAAGTGAGCCAGTGAAGTTAAGTTTTTTTCTGTAATGCTATTTTCAATGATATTCTGTTGATGGAACACCATAAAACAGCTCATAACCTCCTATGAAAAACTTCTAGCTACTGTGAGGAGAAAAAGAAAACTTTAGTGGCACTGTCATGTTCAAAGGCCTAGCCAAGACAGTACTCAACGTCACACTACAAAAAGAAAGAAACGAGGACTGCATAAAAAAACAATATCAACGAGGATGGAATCAGCCTTGCCACAACTACATGTAGTACGTATACTACTAGAACCCAGCTTAGAGACAGAGATGGAGGGAGCTGTCAAAACAAGCATCCTATGTGATGTTTCGATAATCCTCAAGGTTATGGAACCTCTCAGCCGGGGCTCTGCTGACATGTCATAACGTACAACTTCGCAAAGCTGCACAACTGATCCGCGATCAATGTTAATGAAATCAAACGAAAAAAAAAACAAAAACAAAAACAAATCCCTGATCGGGCTATGTAACATCCAGCGTCGGAAAAATAATTCAGACAGCTAAGCAAAATTTGAAAGAGATGTAGTCATTACGGACAAAATTATGGTGGAAAAAACCTATAATTCTATTTCTTCTAACACCATAAAAATTAAAATAAGCCTAATTAAATTGTGTTTGAGCCTATAGTTCGCTAATTGTTTTTTTTAAACAACAATATTGACTGCTCTGAAACAAGTTTGCAACAGAAGTGGTGTGGGAGAGAATGTTATGTGAAGAATAATAATGCCAGATTAATAATAATGACATATAGATGTAGTAATAGGCTGCCCTGATGAAGAGCTAAGGGACTAAAAAATTAATTTGGTGTTAAAAATAAATTATCAATGTTCTCCATATTAAGTCATCATGCTTTTTGTTCGTTTTGGTCTCCATTATTTTTGTTTTTTGTACATTGAGTTAATTACTGGTTGACAGTCTATGTCTTATATTTCAAGGCATTTGTATAAAATAATGATAAAAGTAGGCCTAGTATTGATAGGAGTATGGTCAACATTGCTGTTGTGGTTGCACAGATTTCATGCTGAAGTTGAAAATAAAACTGGTGGGCTTCTGAAACAAGACTACAACTGTTTATAGCAATATAAATACACGTAATAGTTACCAGTACATGCAGCAATTGCAGTGATAATGGACATACTTATTGTTTTTAGTAACATTCTTTAATTTTGACGCTGTTGTTGATAATATTGATGGCAAAATTTAATGGTAATAATAAATAAAAGCAGATGACATGCTGATTGTGATAATTGTCATCATGGCATCGGTAAGGATGATATTAAGTGGTGGCAAGAGCAGTAGTAACAGCACCGGTGATAAATTGGTTACGTTAATACATGTACTAGTAGTAATGGGCCCTCTCTAAATGTAGTAGTAAGTGGTGATAATAATAATAGAAATAGTAGTAGTGGAAGTAGTAGCAATAATGATACTTGTTAAGGTAGGCGCAGTAGGAATAATACTAGAACAGTGATAGTAGTTGTGACAAGTGATACTTTGACTTTTTTTTACACTGGTGATGACAACAATTAAAAACAATTACATGTACAGTATATTAACTATACCAGACTATCACTGGGGTCCATTTTAAGCGAGACTGTATTATCAAATGAACAGCGCATTCTTTCAAGCAAGCAAAATGAATAAATCAAACAGGATAGTGAAGCAGGACGGAATTTATTCATTACATTGGTGAGGTTTGTGGAATTCTGAAGTCGGAAAATGAATCAGCATTACCACTAGTGATATCAGCAGAAAGCACCCAATCCTATACACCAAACCAAACCCAAAACATGTACAGACACACACCCAAATAGCCAATCAACTGCACAATCACACATACAAATACTACATCCCATACACATGATAAAATATAGGCACATATTATCTCCTAAATCAGTACGTCATGCAATCATGTGAAATGAGTTTGATGTGAAATCTTTCATAAATAAACTTACTGGTGTCAGTAGACAGGGAAATCAACGTGCCTTATTTTGGTGAAAAAAAAATCTGGCTATGACTTTTGTGTGTGTATATTCACTTTCAAAGTTCAAAGTTAACCCCACAGGCCAGTAAAATCTGATGGTCTCAGAGAAGCAGTCTTTGCATCAATCTCATTTCACCTGGTCATGCAACATAGTTTCTTCTCAACATATGGCCATCACATATCACTATATGGAATGACTATGTATTTCAAATCAATGGCGATGGACACTACACTGAGTGATCTTTTCATTAGTGATACAATATTGACGATATAATATTGACCTTTTCAGTACAGTTGTGATTAACCATTTAACCCTTCCATACATGACATTATTTAATCTGAACACTTCATAAGTGATACGGAGTTTCTAACCATGTCAACAGTTATGTTACACAGTTATTCAATGCAATTAAAAAATATATATATTAATTTATGATATGTATCTTTGGCTTTTGTCCACATTCCTTCTTTTATACAAAAATTAAGAGAACAGAAAAAGCAGATATAAATGAGGATTATCTTTCTCTTGTCTACATTCCTCCTTTTATACAATAATTAAAAGAACAGAAATAGTAGACAGTATGCATGACTGGGTGAAATGAGTCAAATCAAATGCAAAATTTTTCACTAACAGAATTATTGGTGTCGATGAAAAAAAAATGAATGCGCTTTACTGGTGAAAAATTACTTCACCACAACTCTTCTGCTAAAATATTGAAAGTGAACTCCTGTGACCTCTGTGTAAATTTTCAGATGAAAAGCCACTTTGATGTCCAACTCATTTCACCAGCCAGATGACATATATTGCATTGACTGTCATCATCAAGATGATCAAGCAATCTTATTTCATACAACTTACTAAGTGAGAATTTTTTTTTAATGAATATAAAGATAATGCACTGTACAAAATACATCACACTCCTACAAACTAATTATTATCAGTAGCAACTATTCAGGATTAAAGCAGACCAAACTAGAATAGGTGTACACATGTATATATGTATAGGATCAATCAGCACCATACAAGTTACATTGTGAGGGTTAATACAGAATTCAATAGTGAATGAAGCTTCATTAATTTTTTGGTAGGGGGTCATATTTGATGTCATACAACTGTGAAGGCAGATCACCATTTCAGAACCCCCCCTCCCCCCCCCCCCCCCAAAAGAAACATTCATATAACTCTCTTTTTGCACATCTCTCTGTCCATATCTTATGAATTTTCAGTAGAATGTCTTTTCTCTGGAGAAAAGCCAGCAAACAGCCCAGGCATAAAGATATGGACAGACGAACAGGAACATAATTCACATGATTGAAAAAAAACACAAAAAAAAACCTCTTAATCTCTAATTAAGCTAAGTACAATCATTATATATCGACAACACTAATATTGACATTCTTCTTATATTGACATACTTTTTGGGTCCTGATTTTTCTCTTCTATATTACTAATAAATAAATTCACCCTATATTGACATTATTTTGCCATGGTTCCTCTTATATTGACATACCAGGTAGTTTTTTTTTTCTCCAATATTCTTAGTATACATAGCTCTCAATATAAATAAGGTAAATAAAGGTAATTACCCGTCTTTCACATGTCTGACTTATCTGAGCAGACTGATGCCATATTGTTATGTGGCGCTGGCTTTGTTGTGAATAGAATTCTTGTGTCAATATAACTGGAGTGCACTGTATATTAAAGTACAATAAAAATATAATATAAACCTAAGAGCATGAAATATTGCAATATTGTTAATAAAATCACAGTCATGAATAAATTCTTTCCGGAACTGTCCTGTTTTATAAATCTTGAGGACAACTCATCTTTCTTGTGAGAAAAGGTACATGTATATCATTATGTAGACATATATATAGATCATCGTTATGCAGAGTTTGTTCCCATAATCATGAGTGTGTGGAGAACTGAATAGTATAAAACACATAATAATATATGGCAAAAATTCTTCCATAGATATACATAATATATGTATATATAAACATAAATACATATAAGTAAGCTACAATCAGACAAAAATAAAATCTTTATCAAGTCTGTACCCTATGTGCATTTTGCACAAAAATGCCAGTCCAGTGGTCTCTGCCTAAGAACCTGCCTCTGCTACGAAACGGAATTTTTTCTCTATAATTTACCCCTCTAAGAACCCCCCCCCCCATCCCCCCTAAAAAAAAGTCCGCCTAAGAGCCCAATGTTGGGCCAAGACACACGAGTCCTTATGGTGTAATTTCACATTATATTGTCCACTTGAGAGAAATGCACTGTGTTAGGTATGCAGTAAAATGGAGATGGAGGTGGTGGAAACAGGTAGAAAAAGGAGTAGAAGTGATGGTTGATGTATGACTGCATAATCAAGCCAGATTTTAGACTAACCCGTTAGCATTTCTTTGACAACATGTGGGACAGCACTTGTGATTGGCTCTGAGGATAAGGAGGAGTAAGACTGGTCAGCTGTTTTGTTACTTTGGTAGGTAAATACTTGAGTCACTTGTGCCATTATTCGTAGGGTAACATAGCAATATCATGGTTTCATTCAACGGTGATACTGTTATGTAAAAACTCACTCGATGTTTAAATGCTGGGCATTGTTGATGAAATTATACACTAAGAAATATCAGAAATTGTTAGATCTAATTACAACACACACATAGGGGAGAAGGCTGCACTTATTCGCACAGATAAATCTTTGACTAACAGTAACAATCAAATTATTCATAGTAGTGAAACGATTTGTGGCCAGACAGGTTGTGCAACTTTTCAATCCGTCTAAGAGCCTGCCGTTTTTGTCTCCCTGTGACCAGGTTTTTAGGCTGAGACCACTGTAATATGAGATATGCTAAAAATTAATTCGCAGATAATGAAAACAGATGTTTGTTTTATCTATATTCAAGCAGTTTCGCATTAACTCTACTTAATGATAAACTGGTTGAAAGAAAAAGCATCAATAAGATATATTTTAAAAAATAATTATTATCTGGCATAATAGAACTTCTCCGCTCAAAATGGCATTTTTAAGTTTTATAACCTAAATTTAATTGTAGAATTTACAAGTGTAGACCTGTACGTTTTGGTCACCTATTTTATGTTGATACTCAGGACATATGGGTGGGTGGCTGTATGAAAGCTCAGAAAATGCTAACAAGCTGTGCCGTGGCCCGCCATGGTTACAATGAACGGTTGAGATAGTCATGGCCCATAGGACTGAAAGGCCTATTAAAACTTGACTCGATGCTTATCATTTGTCAAAACTTGCCTGTCTTGCGCAGAGTATATACATAAAATAGCGTATGAGTGAAAATTCTTCAGTCATAGAACCAATCTTCTAACACCTCATTAAGATTGCACATCAGCTGACTTAAATGCTCTCCTCGCCTGTAATAGTATGATATTGTGTTATTTTTGTGAATGTTTTCATGTGAATTTAAATTGATGACACAAGCTATACTAAATAAACATGTCATCGACTAATCTGAATGTATAATTTATTAACTTATGCTTAACCAATTAAAAATAAATGCAACTGTTTGAAAAGTCTGTAACTGTCTCAAACCTAAGACTGCAACTATTAAAAGCATGAAATTGAGAGCCCAAACAGTATATGCATATTGCCAAAATATAATACATGGATATAAGAAAAGGTTAGTGATATGTTCTAAAACCTTGTGCAAATATTTAATCAGCCATCAGTCCACTGAAAAAAAATCTCAACAGATAACCTTACCTAAGCAAAGCACATTTTATTTCATACAGGTCAAAGAATTACAAATAATATAGAATGATGCTCATTATACAGCAAGATTTGGGATTCTTTAATGATCAGTGAAGCAATAAAATTCCTTCTTTTGGAAATATGTGAGAATTATACAAAGTACAAATGACAGAAAATGTCCATGATTTTGAGGACGTAAGTCATATCCAATGCACTACAGGCTCACGTATTGTGATGGCATTGTGATCACAGTGGATTAATTTGGACTCAAGACAGAAAACAATCAGATTCTACATCCGAGTGATCCAATACTCTCTGATTTTGACTTCTCTTGCACATATTTTGTTACACTGGCAGACTTTGAATAACTTTTCTTAGCGCCTCTTGTCAAAAATGCTCAGTCACAGTTCAGAGTTGACAATGACAACTTGCGAATATAAAAAAAAGTGATCTCTCAAAAAAATATATTGTCATGTGACCAACATTAACAGCTGTATGATTGAACAAGATGGAGATAATTTGTTGAAAAATAAATCTTAATTAGTTAGTAATGACAGCTTTTGATTATCATGGTTAATGCCATCAACATAAGTAAGAGGTACTTTTAAACAATTATATCTCAGGAATAAAAATAAATTTGAATTAAATTTAGTTTTAAAAAAAAGAAAGTCAGTGTTCAATTTTATCATGCAAGAAATTTTAAATGCTAAGCTCAATGTGCCTGAGAAATTATGATTATATGTGGCCAGCTGTCCATTCGTTAACATTTATTGGAAACAAATAAGTATAACAGTCTTTTGCGGTGTTCCATTATCAACATGTACTGGCATAGTTAAGTCAGTCCAACAGTATTTAGAACAACATGTGATCATTTGCCAACAGGTGACAATTCTCTGATGGATTTAACTGCCCCACCTTAAATGCAAGAGGTGCTATAACAACTATTACATACAATTATTCATGAGGAGAAAACTGAATAAGTCTTAAAATGTGCTGTAACTTGCAAGAGAGGAACAAAATATGTTATTAGATCGAGAAAGATTTCAAATCAAAACAATAGAGAGATCTCAGCAGGCTGTCAATTGACATCATTCATGAATTGATGCCATGCTGGTCTAAAAATCTAGTCCAAAATTGCATTGTCTGCAATATATAGTTCAACCTAAGTGAAAGTAAAATAGAGTGTATTATGAAAGCCATAATGTAGTGCATGCATTGATACCAGTTGTGTGACTTTGCTCAATATATTTTTGACGCAATATTAGCGTAGCAGTTTTTGAGGAGAATTCATATAACTTTGGTTAACCATGGAATTATATCAATATATGTCGCATACTGTAAATTTTAGTTAGCTGTACAGAGTAATAAACATACAGAAAAATTCAGATTTTCTTTTTTGATTTTAGAGTTGAAAGAACATACTGATAATCTATCTGAAATACCAACAGACAGGAATAGCAATGGAGAAGATGGGTAAAAAAAAAAAAGCACAGGACACTTTAAGCCTTTTTCTCCGTCTTCAGGATGAAGATAAATCTGTTAGAGCCAACAGCAACACGTGGAAAACTGCCCTGTCGATCATTGTCAATACAGTAAACTCCCTGAGGAAGATCCACCAGCTGTCCTGTGGTCTAGATGACACAATGTAAAAAGGAAAATGATAAAGTTTAAAAGACCAGATCAATTAATGAAATGCATTAAAAGATCCCAATATCATATAGGGAAGGGCAAAAAAAAAAAAGTAACAAATTACCCGGATAAATAAAGGAGAAATTATCATAAAAATATCAAGCAAATACAAATTAAAAACATGATGTTGCTTGAATGCAACGTACTTATAATGATCACTTTCAATTTTCTAAATGATGACTAAGAAATAAAGTCTGACTTTTTATTTTCAGTATCGATTTTGAAGTTAGAAAATTGACATTAAACAATATTTGACGGTCCAATTCCACCCTGACATGGGACACAGTCAGAAAATATGTAGCTCAACATCTACAATATCACAGGTATAAAAAATATATCTAGGAAACTGGAAAACTGTTATTGTATAACCATCCTAATCGCATTATAATTAAAAGCATGATGCTGCTTGAATGCAACCTAGTTATAATGACCACTTTCAATTTTCTAAATGATGACTTGAAAACAAATTTTGACATTTTCTTTAGGTATTTATCGGTAAAAACTGTTGCAAGTTTTCATGGACGTACATGTGAAAAATCGGACAAAATACATGGCAACCTAGCTATTACTGTGTCCAAAGTTATGCAATTCAGTATGATAGAAAGACTGAAAGAAAATCACTGAAAGTTTGGCCAGAGATATCCACTCACATTAAGGGTTCCTCTGTCTATGGTTCTGGCCATGTTCTGGTCAGTTCCACCACAGATGATGCTGTCTTTGCCAAGCCACTGGGCACAGTACAACTGGCTATGGTTCATGGTATCCTGTGGTACATCTTTGATCTTGACAGCCATGGCAAAGTCCCAGATCTGTATGAGTAAGCAAGAGCAAGAGATTGTCTAATTTTCTTTAAAATTGAATATATTGCCATTCTCTCATTATTTCAAACATTTATCTTTTCATGAGAGATCAATCATCATTTTTGTTCAGTCGCTCTGCAGTTACATAGTTGTAATTATAAGAGGGATTACAGATCCATGTACATAATTTCCCAAATCAGACATTTCCACGGATGGCCAGTTAAATTTAAAAAGTGTTGTACTTCTATCACAAAAAAAAAAAAGAAAAAAAAGGATTTATTGTATAACAAGTGTAATAATAAAATATAGACTTTCAATAAATTGCTTTAAGAGTTCAAATATACAGATCAGAAGTTTTGGTGTCACTATTAAACATAATGATGAAATGATGAAACTATGCAGCATTGCCACACAGCAATTCTGTATCTTTTTTAAAATTTCATTGGCAAAATATGTCATTCTACAATGAATATTTGTTTTTCTTTTCAAATTACAACACAAAATTATTATTTGAGGACGCTTTTCTCAGAAACTTTATGTGTACTGTATGAAGCAAATAACAAAAAAAATGTCCTCGCATGAATGTTTACCTGTAACACATGATTTTTGCGCCATGACCCAGTTAAAATGTGATTGTGGACTGGATCAATATCAAGGGCATCACCACACAGATGAGGGCCTGTGAACTTCCTGAGAAAACAACAGAACAACTTGTTCTTTCAAGTATGTATATTGACAAATCATTACCATCATACAGTCGAGTCCACTTAAATCGAATTTGCTGGGACCAACCCAATGGGTTCGATTAAAGAGAGTTCGTCTTCCAGTTTTGACAATGTGTGTGTGTGTGTGTGTGGGGGGGGGGGGGGGGGGGGGAGAGAAACACTTCTCAAATGCCCAATGAGACCCCCCTTCCCTTCTTTTCTTCCAGGCTTCT